>VZTL01026054.1:1111-16529 GCA_013400535.1 Scopus umbretta
AATTTCAACATTGTGAGAAAATTAAAGAAGAAAAAAGCTTATTGTCTCTCATCCTTCAAAATGTTTTCTTAATATAGCAAAGCATAGAGCCAACTTCCTACAAGAAAGCATGATGGATACAATTCAGGTAGTAATCTAATAAGAAAAGACTGCATCTTGTCCACTGACAGTATTTGAACTTTTGAGAGACTTCTGGGCTAACTCAGCTTGTTAAGTATGGTTTCTTAGCTGTCTCCTAAGGACAAGCACAGGGCAGATTTTGGACTCTGAGGCTTATAACAAAACCTCTACACAAAATTTTAAACTGAGATGGAGATAATCTGAGGGCTTTAAAGATTGTTTAAATATTAGACTAACTTCAAATACTATAAAAAATCAAGTATCTAATGATAATACAATAATTCTGGTGCCAGCATTTCTCGGTGTCCACTGCTGGCTATGAAATTCTTGCCAGGAAAACCCAACTCTGTGCCAGACAGTTTAATTCAACTACTCTTCTGACAGAAGTATAATAATAGCTAGTAGGAAATTTGTTTTGACTACAAGTTATGTTAAAGCAGCTGCCTATAGTCTCAAAGCAGTGGATAGCATCTGTGAAAGTATTTAATACCACAGCAAGATTCCAAGTTACAGTAGTTTTATTCTTCAGTAGAGTATGACAAGGTGAGAATTGATCCTGTAAGCCTCAATGCAGGTGTGAAAAAATGAGATGCCAACAAGATGCATCCTAATGGTATTTCCTTGTAGACTTTGAAGGATTTAGCTCTGTATAAGGAGTAAACATGTCTAAAAAGCAATTTTGTGTATTATAACTGTTATACATTAAAATTAAGAGAAATATTTTCAGTTTTTAAAATTGAATGATAGCTATTTTTACCCAATAGACAGCAATTTTACCAATATAATCTCTAAATTCTTCTCCCATCATTCAAGTCATTCACCTGATTTCTTGTTGCGAAAGCAAGACACAGTAATTCATAGTATGAAATCATAAAAAGGTGTATCCACCTTACTCTTTATGATCTTGCCTAACAGAAACATCATCATCTCCTACTTGGTACAAAAGACTAAGTATAGACAAACCAGAAAAATAAATCTCCTCCAACTTGAGCAACCCTCAGCCTGGTACAGAAGACAGCCTCTACTTTGAAGTCATAAATGGGTCTGCTGTACTGCATATTGCCAGCCTGTTTCTCCTGGATAATTTCATTTTGTAAAAAATAATGAATGAAGAACAGCATTGGATTCTCCTACAAAATCCACAAGCAGCATTGAAACTGTTAAATCCACTGCACAAAACCCAGCTACTTGAACTGAGTAACTGACAACAACCTTGACAGTCAGCAAGACTATGATGTCTGGAAACTCTGAGGGATGAAAATCCTCTTTATTCAGAGGTTTGGGTCAACAGCAAGGAAATAGCAATGCCTGGTACTTTTGGAGAGCACATTCTGGAGACTGCTGTTGTTCAACAGTCTCCTCAACAACCTGGCCAAAGCAGAGACAGAACACATGTTTAGGACATTCACAGGCGACTCTAAACTGGGGGAAGTGGACACAATATTTAACACAACAAACAGTAGAGTGCCAAGTCATGGATACCTGGGCCAACAGAAACTCAAAGTTTACTGAGGTAAAGTGCACTTTTTGCTCCAGCAACAGAATTCTAATAACCTAGGCTGGGAACTGACTGAATACCAACCCTACTCAACCCCAAGCCTGGGGTTTATGGCCACTAGGGTGTTGAATACAAGGCAACAGTGTATTCTCACCAGAAACAACGCAAACCACACACTGGGCTGCATTAGGAGGAGTATGGCAAGCCAGCTAGTGATTCACTTCATCTACTTGGCAACAGTTAAGCCTTGGCTAGAATATTTTGTCCAGGTGTTGGGCCTACAGCTCAAGGAGGATGTGAGGAAACTGGAAAAGACTAGATTGCACCATTGATGACAAGAGGTTGAGGGATCTAGGCTCCATTACTCTGGTGAAGAGGTGGCTAAGGGGACGAGACATCTAATGGCAGCCTACAACTACCCAAAGAGTAATTACAAAGACAACATTGGCAAACTTTTCTCAGTGTGGGCTGGTGTGGTACAGCAAGCCATAGTCCCCAGCTTTGAAGGTTCACACTAGGTATTAGGCCATGCTTTGCACTAAGGCAGTGCAGCCATGGAACAGGTTTCCTGGAGAGGTTGTAAAATTTCAGTTTCTGGTGGTTTACATGGGTCAGCTAACACAGTCATCTCTGACTGCTCTTGGTGATTGTCCTGCTTTGAGCAGGAGGCTGGACTAGATGACCTCCAGCAGTCCTTTCTAACCAACATTTCTATTATGCTAAAGTTACTTCAGGAAGGCCAGAGAAGCGTGGCAGAAAAGAAAGCTCAGAAAAATGAGTGAATATTAAAAACAGATGACCCAAGATTCATCGTGAATTTTGGACTGGGTCTAAGTAGCCTTGTCATACAGAAATGACACTCTAAGAGACAGCAGAATGCACAACATTTGATTACAAAATTAGGAAGGAGAAAGCATATGCCAGAATCACCTTATTTGAAGTTAAGGATACTATTAATTTTTCAGCGCCCCTACTCTTTTGTTGCTTTTCAACAACATAATAAAGGATCTTGAATAATTTTAATTCCCTGGAAGCAATAGTTAATGTAGCATCTCTAGTAAGCTGGACATGAGCCAGTCCTATTATTAGACAACTCCTGGAAAACAATGTTCTGTCATCACTGTTTTTATGATTACACAAAACTTTCCTGAGCAGTCTAAAGATTAATTTAAACCTAGTCCCTGCAGGGAAATCTTCTAGTACCAAAAGAGAGCCTGATAGATTTAAAAGAAAAATCTTTATTTCACTTCCAGTTAACTCTACTAAAGTTTTGAAAGATATAGAGCCAAGCTAACAGATGAAAATTCTGATTATACAGATGTAATTGTAAAGAGAATGGATGAAGGATTAGTATTCTTTTAAAATAATGCATAACTTCTAAATTTGTTAGTGATAGATTCGTAACATGATGTACTATGCACAACTCAATAAATAACAGACGTAGTAATTCAACATAAAATTCAGTATATGAAAGTGTTTCCAACTGCATATGGTCATTTAAGAAAAATTTGGTAAATCTGTTTTTTCTAGATATTCTGGACCCTGGGTTAGGTTACCTGACAAACATTGGCTGTAATGAAACATATGATATAAAAGAACTGTTTTGACAACAGAGTCTCACAGGTTTTGAAAATGAAAATCCTGAATACACAGTTCATAAATATCTCTTTTTGCTTACAGAAAAACATGCCTCATCTCTTTAACAATGTTTTTTAGTGTTTATTATTTTTGTAACTATATAAAAAATATGACATTTTTTGTATTCTTCTTAAACAAAGCTGCCAGATTTTGGTTATGATTTGCAGAGTACTTTGTAGTAAATTAAATGAGCTGCTATACCCTGCGCATGTCAAGTTTTTGATCTCTAGAAAACCCAATTAGGATACTGAAATTTATATGCCTAAATATGAAACCTATATGACCAAGTAGCATATGACTCTATAGCACTTTACATAAAATACAAAATATGCTGCCTTTCTCTCTCCATTGGCACTTTGTTCTGAAAATCAGTGAGTTCTCAAGTTAGCACACTTAGGATTTTTTTATCATTCCAGATATAGATAAACCTGTAAACAACATGGATTAGTGGAGGAGGCTAGAATGGCTAAAAGAAACAGATTATAATGCGTATTTATTTTAGTCTATCATTCTACGGGCTTTCATAAAGGAAAGGTGAAATGTCAAAATTGGCAGTAGAAGCAGTTACAGCTACCACAATGTCCATTTCTGCCTCTGTTGCTATTGCCACAGCAGGACTACCTCATCTGTTCACGCGTCACCTTCTTAACTGCTATTTTTTCTTGAGCCTGCATTGTATAAGATCAAACATCCAGCTACAATCCACTTTTGCATGTTGCTCAGAGCCCACAAAGATTAAAATGAGCCAACTCGTGACAAAACACAATTAGTTAAAGAAGATTAAATGCAGGAGGTCTCCATCCTCTTCTTTGTACCACTAGTATCACCTAGAATACTTATTTAGAATAACAAAATAAAACCCAGTTGAATAGGATTTGGCTTTCTTAGTTTTGGGTTTTGCTGTTGTTTTTTTTTTAATTTGTGATCTCACTTTGTATTGTCTCTTACATCAAATTTACAGCAGCATTTTCAGCATGAAAAAGCAATGAAAGACGCAGACCCAGTTTCAGTGCAAGTAAGGTATCTTTTTGTTTACAGTTGTGACTTCTGAAGACAGAATTTTATAAAGACGGGCATTCTGTACTCTTTCTCTTTTAAACTATATTTAATATTTGTTGAAGCATACTGGTCATGTAACTAAATGATAATTTCAGTAAATTATTTTTAAATTCCACTACTTATAGAATTATTATGGGATGCTAACAGTACATTCTAATTTACCTAGAAACTGAAGGTAGATAAATCTGAACTAGTAAGGTGAATTTTTTTCAATTATATGAGTTACTGAGTCCTTGAAAACCTTTGATACTATAGTAGTAAATGTTTTTAGACTGTAAGAATGTGTTTCTAACAAAATGTGTCATACCTGATCAGTACATTGCAAATTTGGGACAGTAATTATTAATGACATTCTACTGTTTGTGTTACAGAGGAAACCAAACCAGACATTCACAATGGTCTGTGTTATCACCAGACAAAAAAAAAAAGTGCAGTATAGCAGTTTGATCCAAAGCTAATAAAATCCCAGCAGATATAACTGGGCTTTAGGGAAGACCGTAAAGTTAAGTTCAAGACCAAATGGAGAAATAGTCAAAGGTTATCAAAATGTGTCAGCACTATGCCTTGCATTTGTATTTCAATACAATTATTCACCTTGTAGACCTATCCATTAAGCTCAAGAACCAGTTTTATCTCAAACTGAATGTTTATTTCATACTCACTCATACAAATTCTTCAGTGGTGAAGTTAAAATAGCCAGCACAGAGAGCAGACTATTGCAGTGGCTATGTATTTTATAGATCTTGAGATCTCTGTCTTCATGTGGATTCAGAAACTCCTGTACAGAGCTGCAAACTGACCAGAGCATATCTTCAGTGGACATCAAAATTGCTGCAATATCAATTCTGTAGGGGAAAAAAGTGAAAATAACATTACTTAGGACATCAGGATAGTGGTAAATTTCAGTTAAATGGAGCTTTCCTCTGAAATACCTAAATCATAGCATGGACTTCAAATTTCACCCTCCATCAGTGATGTAGGGTCTGAATCCACTACACTGTAAAAATTGAGCCCTTCCATAGAAAAGTTGTTACTGAAAATGGTCAAAAGAGGACGTAAAAAAGATGGAAATTCCCTCTTCCAGAGGATGATGCTGCCAGAGAGGAACAACTGCCCTTCTAATCTACAACCAAACAAAACTAAATTTCGTCTTCTTTATGATAAATAATAATTAGAATGTACATACTATTTTCAAATCCTGCTGGAGCACAAAAGTAATGACAAGTGAACTAAACCTTCTAATTCTAAAACTTTAACTGCCAGGCAACGTATTATGATGTGGAATGTTTCTGAGTTCATATTGGCTGGTAGAGCATCACGGGTCATTGGCCTAGACAATAGCAAGAACCCAAATGACAACAACATAATCTCACAAGACTATGCTGACATACAACACATAGGAAACAAATGGATAACACGAAATACATGGCAGACATGAAGTTGGACTGAAAAAAGTACCTAAGTACCTAAGAGCCAACAGATGTATATGTGATCGTCTACATTTTTAAGTATCATCTTATTTTTGGAAAATCTAGGTAAACACACATGAACAGACATTTGTCTATATTATAGATCACTTCTTTAACATTCCAAGAACCACTGGGAGAAAAGACCACTCCTCGAAGTACAGTGTTATATATATAAAAAAAAAAGTAAAACCTCCTTGATAAAAATATACAATGATATTAACTAAAACCTGTTTTTTCATTTATGCATGACTGGATAATTCAATTCACTTAGTGACAAATTCAAGAATCACCTTATTAAATAAAACAGCTTCTCTACAAAATGACAATGTAAGAAGTTCTTTCCTGTTCAGTATTTTGAAGCTAATTCATATAGAATTGACTAATATTGCATTTAAGAAATACTGTACCTATACATATTCTTCATATTTCAGGGTATGTCTTTTCCAGGAAATTTCCAGGAAACCTTCCAGGAAACCTCTCTGTACCTTGTCATGGTTTAACCCCAGCTGGCCAGCAACTCAGCCCAACACAGCTGTTTGCTCACTCTCCCCGGTGGGATGAGGGAGAAAATCAGAAAGGCAAGTGAGAGAACTCATGGGTTGAGGTAAGGGCAGTTTAATAGGGAAAGCAAAAGCCACGCACACGAGCAAAGCAAAACAAGGAATTCATTCCCTGCTTCCCATGGGCAGGCAGGCGCTCAGCCATGTCCAGGGCAGCAGGGCCCCGTCACGCGTAACGGTGACTCGGGCAGGCCAACGCCGTCGCTCCCCACGTCCCCCGTCCTCCTTCTTCCCCCGGCTCCGTGTGCCGAGCACGGGACATCCCTTGGGTCAGTCGGGGTCGGCTGTCCCGGCCGGGTCCCCTCCCAGCTCCTTGTGCCCCCAGCTGCTCGCTGCTGGGGTGGGTGAGGAGCGGAGAAGGCCCTGACCCTCTGCAAGCACTGCTCAGCAGGAACGAAAGCACCCCTGCGTTATCAGCCCTGCTTCCAGCACAAACCCAAACCATGGCCCCGTACTAGCTGCTGTGCGGAAAATTAACTCTCCCCCAGCCAAAACCAGCACATTCTAAAGATTTGAAGGGCCTAATCATGGTAAATTACTGCAGGAATAGAGCATACAAACAGGTATTTTGATATGCAGAACTTTGGGGTTTTTCCCATCTATTCCAAGAATGTGAATTTCTGCAAGTTACTTAAGCTTCCGTGACACTGCTCCTTTTCATAATGAAACTTATGATGACAGCACATAACTCTTAGCTCACACAAAACGTTTCTCTGCTGAGTGTTTCTCACCTCCTACAAGTGCCAATCTCTTAAGTTTTTCATTTGCATGGCCACCACGGACTATATCACTTTCAAAATCTAAAAAGAGGAGCATATTTATATAGGAAAGATATATAGAAAAGGGGCAGAATGCAAAATGCACCAATTGCTTCAGTCAAACAAGACACTGAGTAGAAAGAGGAAGGACAGGGGTAGAGTAAGCTTCCACCTGGAGACACCTGCTTTAGTATTCTTCAAGAGCCCCTCCTCTCTGGCAAAACATAAGAATCCCAGCAAGAAGAACTCTCAGGTTCGTATTTCCTAAAATGACAGGAGAAGGAATAGCCTCTTCCTCCCCTCTCCTTCTGCACCACTGGCTTCATTCTGGTGACCTCGTAGCTCTTTCACCTGAAAAGCCCTATCAAAAACCAAATTCTACTGGAACACATGGAGTTTTCTTCATGAATCAATGTCTTGATTTCTAATCCTGATGCTGCCAATTCTGCCCACATTTTTGTTTTCATCACCACTCCTCAATGCACTGTTCATCAGGAGGGTTTCAAACCAATCAAGCAGTTTATGGAACAATATCACCAAGAGTTCAAAAGAGGTCTTTGATTCTGCCCAGTTTAGTATATGACTACCAAATATACTTAAATATACAAAGTACATTGAGTTAAACTGAACCTCAAAATACGTAAATTGTGTCTATCCCCTCTGCTGTGCTCATTAGCATTTAAATTTGAATCAAAGCAGTGTGTAACAGAAAACGAAGATTTACCTATTTATCCATTAAAAGTGTGTATTAAATATACAATCATTACCTGATTTGTGGTGTTCTCCTGTAACTCGGGCAGGCCTGACAATATCTGGAGCATAGCATAGCCAAAGATTGCTCTAGAACATCTGTAAGAATCTCCTGGGCAGTCTTGGGAGGTAGAATAGTCCACAGGTCATGATGAAGAGCACAGCAGAAGTAATGCCACATCTGGACAGAGAATGAGCATCTTTCCCCCTAGCAAAAGCAACACACATTAAATAATAAAAACACACCTTCCCAAATGTCAATTTTAGTTCCTGTAAGTCTAATTAATTCAATCTGAAAGGAAATAGCGGAAGATTTTCTGGCACATGATGACCAAAACATGGTCCTTGACAAGATGTGAAACATCTTTATTAGCAAGGAAACACATGTTCCATTTCCGTTACAAACCTAGAGTTCTGCCACAAAACCAAACCACAGCGTTTGACCTCTTATATCCTTAATTAACCTACTCTCAAAACCCATAGTGTTATAAGTCTAGTTTAAAAACATATACAGTATTCCATACTCACTAGAATAGTCAGATGAATTTAATACAACAGTTTCATTGTCCTCAAAAGAAAATAATTATTTAAATTACTTAAGCCAGATTCATAATTGCCACACATAACTGTGACTGTGAAACTTTGGTTATATATAATGGATATGCAATAAAAGGAGAAAAAATAACAACTGAACAATTGAACTGATAGTAAGAGATGTAAGATTTTTTTTAAATCTTGTAATCTTGAAACTAAGCATTTTCTAGGAAGGAATCATCATGACTATTAATATTCCATTGAACCACCCCAATAAGACACAGAGATAAATACAGAGGAGTCAAAATCACAGTGGTTAATATCTCTACATAGTTCAACTCACATTTAAGTATTTCAACTAATACCTATACACAAAATAGCATTATGGTGAAGCTGTATGAGAACAAAGACTTCAGTCTTCACGTCCTACATTCCAATGGAGTTGAGAAATATTTTAAGAATTTGTTGGTACCTTAGCATTATCAGAATTGTAAAAGAATCCCATGATTTTTTAAAAAATGTAATAATGTGATAGGTATTCTCTAACAATAATAAACTAAAATAATCTGGCTTCTTTTTAAACATACCACATTAGCAGATTACTGAAGTTGTCATTATTCAGTATTTCTCTGCCATAACATTTGAAGTGTATTTTATAATAGAAAGTGGTAAATTATGACAAAGAACAAAAGTACCAAACTAGTGACCGCTGCTCAAGTCATTAAATTTATGATAGGCTTAGGCAACTCTAAAATCTCATTTAGGGGAAAAAAAAAAAAAAAAAAAGAAAACCAAATCATTAAGACGTCCAATTTTCCAAGTTTCACTAATGCAGAAAAGAAAAATGTAATACAGATAGGTTTCAAAAGAAAATTACATGCCTAGTTTTCTTTGTACATACCACCATGGACATCTTGTAACTGCTTTAAGCATAGTTCAACAGGCAAACCAGAAATAATCACTCTGGTATTTTGAACAGTGTTTCAAGTGTTGACAAGTGTTTCCACACAGGTAAAATAGGATTGTCTTATATTAACCAAAAATGGAAATAATAAAACAATGGTAGTATTAAAATAATTTCTTATTTTTCTTATAGGAAATAAAGTTACAACATGATTGCATGATACACTGAAACATCATCATAAGAAAGTTACAAGTTTACTTCATAACTCATAATGTAACTTCATAACCTTGCGTAACTCAAATGTTAATCCATTTCTGTAAGTCTGGGTTTCTTAGATATATTACCATGATTACTCTTGAGGTACACTCCAGGAGAACTTATCCAGAAATAAACCCCTAACCCTACCTTACAGACATGATGCTAACATTTCCCTTTCTTTGCAAAAAGATTTCAACTGTTACAGAATACCCTTACCAGGTAAAAAATAATTTGTTTGAATGCCTAATGGAAGCTAATTTATTTTGGTCATAACTTTAATTTACCAAAATAAATTTAAAAATTTTCAAAAACCATGCAGACTTAACAAACAGAAATATAATTCTAAGTTGACTTTCTAACATCGGGAATATATTTTTTTAAGTAACAGAATGTTGGAGAGTTTTACTTTTTAACTATGTAACTATAAACATAAATTGCTTAATTTTCTCTGCTTTATTTAATCTAAAGCAGTAGATTGAATAATATCCCTTTTCTAACATTGTACCTCCACCGCAGAAGCAAATGTTTCACTGAAGATTTAAATGAGATTCATTCCCCTTTTCTGACCTGTTTTTCTGTTTGTTGCCATTTCTAGACAACTCCACTGGTAAACATCTGCTATTTTTGCAGGCTTCATACAATACAAACAGATGTGAGCTTTTATTTAGCTTGTATATCAGGAGACAAGCAGCTGCGCTTTATTACATAAGCCACTCAATATTATCTTTGAACAGACAATTCTTTATTCTTTGACTATTAGAAAACATAAGTTCCCAAAGCTACAGCAGATGTCTGCTGCACTAAAAGCTCCATTGGAAAAGGTAATCTGGTGAGCTGGCCCACTGGCACAGTGGGTGTTCAGTGCACTCTACCAGCGAGATCCTGAATCCAGAGACTTTCATTCCCTGGCAGCTTAGACTCTGAGTGCTGAAGGGGAACTGCCCCTTAGATCTCACATTACCACAAATTTGCTACTTGTATCTCACAAAATCTCTGCTTAACTTTCCTAAAAGATATTAAAAACTTTCTGTGATCTCACGGTTACTATAATCTCTGTGTCTACCCTCTAATCATAATTGGTCTTTTGGCTTTTCTTTTAATTCCAGTTACCACTATTGGATTAGGTGCACATCAGAGGGAGGATGGGTGAGCAGGTACTGAAACTGGTTATGAAGGCCAAAATATATTTAAAGATCTATTATTCTTATTTTAACGATGTAGAAAATTATTTTATAGAAATAATACAATAACCATTTGCTACCAATCTTGTTCTTCTCAGATGATACCATTGCACAAACAAACACATAAATAGATACGGAAACTGCAGCTCTGTGTAATCAAACACAGACACTGTCCCCTGCTCCTTCCTCCTCTCCCTTCATCTTTCAGTGGTTTTGTCTTCTTTCTGGATGATTTGCACATCAAGTAAGTCGAGCAGTATTATTAGTCAATATGTCATTAGTAGGGAATGGAAAGGAAGGCTATCACGTATTCTTTCTAATACCACTTGAATGTCCTATATTACTGGGGAAAAAGAAGAGAGTAACTTCATGTGGTCCCTGAAGTGTAGGCTTGCCATTTAGTTTAGTAATTAAGTAATTTAGTTTAGTTTAGTAATTAAGCATGCAATACAGGAATGAGGAAAGAAAGGTTTCTTCCTGTTCCTTCTTCCCTATGCATGCACATAAAACCAAAGGATGGGCAATTTTTTGCTTATTTTGTGAGAGTGTAAGGAAATGTATTTTTTTCCTTTAGGAAATTGCATTCAGGATCTACAGATGAGGACTGAATCTTTTATATTTGCGTGTAATACTCAAAACTGGTGGACAAAGGGGAAAGGGTAGTGAGGGTCCTGACCTAAACCAGATTCAAGAGCTAGGCTACTCAACAGATAAGCAGAAGCAGAGCGCCAAGTGCAGCTTTCCCTTAAAGAAGAAAGACCACAATGCTGTTTACAGCACTGGATCCCACTGAAAATGCAGCAAGGGCTGTGGGCCCCTGACTCACACGAGCACAAGAGTGTGTTCCCATTGAAAGAGGAGGAGCTCATACCAGAGTCTGCTCTTGATGACTGGCAAGGTCTTCTGGCGCCTGGCTCCAAGCTTCTCTTTGTTTTCTGAGCTCAGCAGGATCTGCATGACTTATGAGGCAGAGCCTCACACTTCCTGCTGAGCTTAGACCTTGGAAAGAGCTACCTCTCGCTGCTAGAAGTTTCAGCAAGATGTTGCCTCTGTATCAAGCAATCAGTCTTAAGCCAATCTCTTCCATTTGGGATGCCTGAAGGAGCTCAATGGAAGTAGCAGCTGCTCAGCATCATGCCTGCTGAAGGCATCCTGAGCAGATCATGACCCATCCTCGGGCCACGGCCCATGGCCCAGTAAGAAGAGCAGAGTGATGATGTAAAATTACATACTTCCCATCTCAAGTCCTGCAAGCGTACAGAGCTGAGATACCAGCTTTCTTCATCCCTTCCTATACTCACTTGCGATCAGTAATGATAAAATTCTTTAGCTAATCCATATTCTTTCTTCTTCAGACAGCTACTTCTGACAATTACGTTTCCTCCATGGTGAATAGTTATTGGGTCACTACTAAACAGGACACAGCACCATATGGACTACAGACAGTGAAGATCATATCATGATTTATCAAAAGCCACTAAATTTCTTACCTCCTTATCAACCCAGGACATGTGGGCTCACATTCAAACAAAAGTAAAATGCTTTTACTTGTCTTTGAGGGATGGGCATTTTGATAGATTACTCATATTAAGGTCTGCTCACCTGTCCAGCACAGATTTTTATCACTGACTCAGCAGCATTTTATATTACATCTGTAGAATACATGTATCACACACAGTTTTCTCTCATGTAAGAATTCTAGAAAATACTTAGCAAAAACACCCTAATTCTCTCACACAGCTCTATGAGATCTCAGTTATTATTGATAGAAAACTTTTACTTCATCCTGAAATGAAATGAAAATAATCTCAAACAGTATATGTCAGTCTGTGTCTGCATTTAACTGGGATGAAGAAAAAAACCCAATAAATTATAATTCACTGGATCCTTATTTATTTTTTTTTTCGCAGAATCATTAGGATTATAGTTTAAGAGCAGACTCGTGTCTTCAAAATGCAGGTAAATATCACTAGTTATTTCAGAAATATATTGCTGAATGCTGAAGGTAACTATATTGACCATCTTACTTTGTTACATCCTTCACTCACAAAAAGTAAAAAGAGGAATCAATTGAAAATAAAAATCAAAGAGTCATATAAAAATTTCCATGAGAAAAATAGCTGTCTTTCAGTTTC
This sequence comes from Scopus umbretta, assembly GCA_013400535.1. Lineage (NCBI taxonomy): Eukaryota > Metazoa > Chordata > Aves > Pelecaniformes > Scopidae > Scopus > Scopus umbretta. The sequence goes on from VZTL01026054.1 coordinate 13,976, forward strand.
ATATGTCACACTTTCTACAAGAAGAAGAGTTAAAATGACAGCGTCATTTACTCAGTCTCCTTTACTGAGTTCTATATAAATGTCTTGAACTTGACACAAAGTATTTTATTAAGCAAATGACACAAACGCTCCATGGCAATGATTTATCTCATCTTTAAATTACTGTGTTTTCCTACATAATTTCTACAGAGATATTTGCCTGCAATAGTAGATATTTCAAAATAGTAAATTCCAATAATCTTTATGCAAAAATAATGCTGATCTTATGTTTCTAATTAATCAGAGAGCTGGCAACCAGTAAAACACATTTTGTAAAACGGAGGCACAGTAAACTTAACCTCACACCTCATAAAAAGCTTTGTAGTCATCCCAGTGGTGGCTCTCAGCATCCTGCAAAATGCTTGTAGCACAAACTCTGACGCAGTAGTTCGTAACTTGAAACTGGAGAACGTTGATGAATTCCTGATATTGTTGGATAGGCACTAGGAACAGGGGTCTGTTCAGAGAGAATGATCAAAGAGGCAAAGATTGAAAGGCTGTGCAGTAGGAGGTAACAATCCCCAGTACTGCAAATGATTTTGATTATTAGGTATCAATCATTCATTTCCTCTTGGTCCTGGAGTCTGAACCTAGCATTCACTTTTGAAAAATATGTGGTCTTTGTTTCAAAAGTTCTTCAGACATATCTGCTCATCTATAAATTCTCATTCAGCCAAGTCACTGAGAAATACATTACTTCATCCTATTTTCTGAGATAAAAGTATATTTGTCATTCAGTCATTGGGAGATGCTGGGTTGAAGCGTAAATTGCATCAGCACTGACTGTGCCAAACAAAACATAAACACTGAATCCAGAGATTATTTTTGGTAGGTATGTGAAACTCTTCCATAGTACACAAGTAGAATTATTGAGCAATATTTTGGCTCAGAATTCCCATTCAGAAAGATACACTTCATGAAGGAGAGAGTAAAACATCAGAGGGAAAGTCGCTCAACAGGGCATACAACCCCTTAGAAATCATACATTCCGCGAAAATTGGGCTAGTTCAGATGTTCCTCTCAAAAGGCCCAGTCTATACTTTTGAATTACATATGGTCAGAAACACATGGACCATTAGAGAGATTCCTAGTATCTTAAGTCAAAATCTCCTAAAAGCACAGCAAATGTAGTTACATTGCCCCCCAGGTCAAACACTATCTTAGACTTTACACTACTACCTACCTCAGATCTTCTCCAATTTTAATTCTGCATTCAATGAAAAACAAATTCTAAAACTACATTGGATGTATTTGTTCACATTTCTGAATAGAGACGGTGTAAGAAAAAAGCACAGGAATGTATGTTTATACTGTCCTCTAAGATTGCCATGTCCTAAATCAGATTTTATGAAAATTCAGCTATTGCAGAGGTCAGAAAAGGAAATTAAGGCCTTAGCCCTCTATTTATATGAGAGCAGAGTACATTCAGTTCACTGGACAATCCTATTTACTCAGGGTTAATAAATAAAAAATATTGATCTGCAAATCAAATGCAGATCTTAAAGATAAATAATTTGTTTTGTAATGGCTGCTTTAGATTATCAATAGCTTTGATTCAGGTCTTTCCATAAATAGTACACACAGTGCGTGTGCTAAAAAATATGATGCAATTTGGAAAACTACCACCATACTGTATCACCAAAATGGAATGAGGTCCTACATTATTTATGTTTGAATTAAACCATTATAAGTAAAAAGGAACTCACTTTTTGCTCGTTTCTCGCATTAAATTGCTATACGTTGTAAAATGCTGAGAGATGTATATGGCTGTGGAAAGGGCAGCATGCAAGTCTTGCAAGGGAGCCTTGGAGGGAACGTCTTTGCTTTTCTCCTCTAGTCTTGCCAGGACAGCTGTTGCCACTTTGCTGCAGGCCTCTACAAAGTTTGCTCTAATTTCCTGAAGAGAATCATCTCTGCATGCCAGAGCCAATGGAAGCAATGTGTCAAGTTCTTCCATGATGTCAGAACAAAACTGAGAGAAATAAACGTGGCATCAAGTTATTTGTATTCTGACAGCACTGTTTAATTTATACACACTAGGGTCAGATTCTTGCATAATGGAATTGCCATAAAACATAAATATATTAAATCAGCTTTACAAACATTTCATTCTGTTATACAGGGGAGAAATGTTTATCTTCAGTAAATGAATTATTATTTCATTCCTTCTTGCTTTAAAGCTGCATAATATATATTGGCGGAAAAAAATTAGAACCATCTTATGCTAGTAATGCCTTCATTTGTTTATGATTTCATTAGATGTACATTCAAAGCATAAGGTTAATTCCTTGTAAACAAAGAAAATTTTCTAAACTAATTTATTCTGAAAAATACACATGTCTCAATACTGAATTTGAAAACAAACTTGTCATCTCTTAGTAAATTCATACATTGATCTCCCTAAAATTATCTCCCAAAGCTTATGGGTTATTTTAAGCAAACATTCATTAACAGCATTCCAAATTTGCTAGAACAGTTGCAAAGCTTACAAAATAATAATAATAAAAAACCTTTC
>VZTL01026057.1:0-27155 GCA_013400535.1 Scopus umbretta
CAACTTAGCTTCCTGTATAATTTTTCTTATCTTTGAAGAAAAACTGTTCAAAGTGTAATATTCTCAGAAAATATGTGAGATTAACGTATCATCAAATCTTGTTCACAGTTTGCTTAAGAATCAATTATCATCTGTTAAAACAATGTTTCTCAGGAAGGCACGGGGTGAGAGAAGGGAGAAAATTCAGAGACATGGGGAATACAATAGAAGACACTCATTTCTTATTTCAAAGGGAGGAAGTAGGAATGGTGAGGACTGGATTTTTTTTTTTTTTTTAAGAGGAGGTCTCAAGCAAATAAAAACAATTTAAAAAAGAAATAGCCTAAGAAATGCTGCATTAGAAGAGTAATGTTTGCAATGTGCAAGGAATACAAACTTATGTCCATCTTTACTGATTTTTATCTCTTGAGTAGTTATTGCCACTGAAGAGTGGGTTCAGCATGAATTTGAAGTCAAATAATAAGGTTTTTGATACCCACTTTCTAAACATCTTGCCAAATAGGCCTGTCATTCCCTGCCCTCCCTATTCTGGCAGCCCTTTCAGTTGTTCTACCATACCCTTTCTCATGTAACAATATTTCCAATAGGGCAGAGGATGACTTTTACTCACTGAAAACCGAAAGATGCTTACAATTTCCATGTTAAGGTTTCTATCCTGCAAGCAAAAAAACCCCACTGAGATATTTTATTTTCTTAAAGATATTCATATACTGTTACTCTAAGAGGACAATATTTTGATGATTTGTAACTTTGTGACTTCCGTGTTTTAATTATTATTTCTGTCATTTGTGATCTTCCACATAGAACACAGAAGTCAAGTTACTTCAGCAAAAAAAATGCATACAGATGTAATGTTTCCAGAAGAGACCAATGCACTTTTATAAACCAACATAACAGACTGAATAAATATTTTGCTTTTAGTTTTCTATCTGCTCAGTCAGAAACAACAATATTTCATTAATTCAGTAGCTGTGTCGTCTTGCTAGTTCCAGAAAACTGTGTTTACAGTATACTTATTTTTACTTTCTGTGAGAGAAGAGAAAGCAAGCTACTATAGTATACTTGTTCAGGCCTTTTGAACAATCTATGTTTTAAAGCATGGAAAAACATAGCAGAATGCATCTGGATAAAACTCACTAATGTCTCAGAAACTTTGTGTCTTTGGATAATCTAATTAGGATTTCTGCAAGTCTGTGATAAAATGGCAGAAATTCATCAGTCAAATCTACCTTCATGAGAATGGTTGCAAGGAAAAGATAAAATTCAGAAAATTAAATGATCATTTACTTCCCGACAATAGTTGCAAAAGCAAAACAACCCCACCCAATGCATAGAAACAATGGTGATCTTTTTGTAATCTCAACTCTTAAAGAGCACAATGACAAAATATTACAGCTGCTTCATAGAAACACAGAAGTTAATACCTTAATGGTCTGTGTTTCCAAACTGGGTAAGAGCTACTTACCCAGCATTTTAGAGACTGTTTTCCTTGCATATTTAATTAATGGAGACTTTTACTAAGCAATATTGGAGCAAGCTGCTGTGGTTTCACAGTCTAGTAAAATAATTTTATCTTAGCATGTGTTTGCTGTAAGAAGCATGTACAACTCCTGTATACTGATATCCTATTGAAAACCTATTCAAGGTATCGATTGCCTCTCCAAGCTAAGGCACTAAAGCAGCCCAAATGTTTATCCTAATAAAGAAGAAATAGCAGAAATAATTAAAAAGTAACATGGGAACCAAACAAGCATAGAGAACTTGAAACCTTTTGGATATTTGATTGTGAAGATGCAGAGATCCTATCTGTTCCTTTACAGAATACTTATCATTTTTCTTAGCTTGTATACAGTAAGTGTTTTTGACAAATCCATAAATCATATTTCTCTCTTCAAAGAGCAAGTACTGTGAAAATCATGCTAAAGACCTCTAGCTCGCAATAAAAAAAAAATATTCAATTAGACAGATAAAATTAATGCTGTAAAAAAAAAAACAACATGTTTTTAAAAATTAGTCTTCTCTTTCCAAAATAATTCCCTGTCATTCCAGAAAACAATAAAGACCATCAGCACCAAAATGTTTTGGATTTACAAAGATTTATAAAAGCAAACTTTTAGCCACAATAATAGAATAACACATCCTCTTTTGTCCATATATTTTCCTTAAAGTTGTTTCTCCAATGAATGCAATACATGAACAGAAAAAAACATTTCCTACGGCAAATTATGTGAAGTCCAGAATTTTATTCTGGCTTTAAAAATCATCTACAATTAGCTAAAACATACCATTTCAAAAAATCCTTGCTTTCCTTCACATCTAGTTTTGAACTTGGGTATAATTACCCAGCCAGTTCTCAACCATTCCTGCCTACCTGCCTTCCTTGAATTTGGATCCGTTTTTGCCAAGATGTGTTTTCATGTAATAAAATATTTGAAATGAGTGAGAATGCAGGTTTGTCAGTAAAATACCTGCTCCCAATACATTTACTGATGTGAATAATTCAATTATTTCAATACAGAGGCTATAATGAGACAAAATGGACCTTGCTGCATGCTATAGCCAGGCAGAACTGGGGTTGAGATGCCCTGAAAACCTGCCATGTAATCTCACAGAGGTTTCTGTTACAAAATTTCAGCCTGGCTACTGTAGAGAATTGGTTCTTCCCTTCACCAAACTTGAGGAGAGAGACAGAAATTTGCCCTAATAATAATTAGAGTGATGGTATTATAGGTAGGATAAAATACAATGTCATTGCAGCTAAGAGGTATATTTTCCATGCAAAGCTTTTGCAGTACTTATTTGTCTATAGATGATTTTATGAACTTGAGGGAGAAGTCTTTGTTATTGCTCTGTCTCCTTTCTCCCTCTCTTGCATGTGTGAGGCCTCCATGAGCAGCGAGACACATGTAGGCTTGTGCTGCCACCAGAGACTGGAAGGCTGGGCCAGATGTGGGGCTCTTAGTAAAACCAGCTACATTTGCTGAAGTCATTTTCAGCTTCTGAATTGTGTATTCACTGAATTAATTCACCACTGAATTGTGTAAAATGGACTGGGAACTTTTTTAGTTCTTACAGCATCCCAAGATGCAATAAGCACAAAGGACCTGAAAACCACCAGAATCCTCCTCTTTCCCCTAGCTTCCTCCTTTGTACGGGACATTCTGAGAATTATCTCATTAGCCATGATCCAATTGCCTCTTCAGAAATGTTTCCATTATTTCAGTGGTATCTGGATCAGGACTTCTAGTTGCTCCAGAACATTTCTCATCTAATTCATCCACTTTTTTAAAAACAGGAGAAATTCTGATTTCTCCAGGGAAAAAGAGTCATGACCAAATGTGCATCAAAACAGCCAGAAAAAGCCAAGCCAGAACTGGAAGAAGAAAAATGAAGAGTTGGCTTCTGAAGAACTGGATAGATTTATGAAATGTCCTTCATCTTCTTTTGATGGGAATGTACTAAAAATACTCAATGAGCTCAATACATTACATTAAATACATTTCTTTTGGAAGTAGTCACATCTTGTTTGTTATGGAGAAAAGTGCTTCATTTGTATAAATGAAAATAGTTTTCTGTCTGAGAAAGCCAAATCATTTCAGCAATAAGAGTTTGGCACACCAGGCAGGGGAAAAAAAAAGCAACTAAAACTCAAAAATAAAGCACTGTACAAATTTCCACCACATTAAACAAGGTAGAAAAGCAGTCATTTATGTTTACCATGCTTATGGATCATAACATTTGTATCAATATTCAGGGACCATCAGTAATACCGAATGTATTTTGTTGTACTACAAAAAGAAGTTTTCAAGCAAATGGTGGCTCTGTGGATACTTTCAGGACTTGTGTTAAAGAGATGCTATGCACCTGGAGTGGGATCAAGAAAGGCAACAATAAAAGACTGATTTTTCTAAAAGTATTTTGTTGTACTAAGTAAATGTCTGTTTTCTTGCTAACATACACATATAATTTGTTCTCCCTAACCTTTTAAAAAATCCGTCTTTGGTTACTCTCTGACAAAAGTTAAGGGACAGAATTAGAATGCACACATATTACACCACAGTTAATTTACAAATATGATTGCTTTGCTTTAATGTAATTTTCACTACCTGCCAATTTATAAAAAACAATTTTCTCTCATTTTAACTCAAATAACTATAAAATGTTGGAGAATTTCCATAGCACTTTCCTTTTTTCTTACTGGCTAGCCAGACCAGACTGAGAATTAAAACATTTGTTATTTTTTAAAATGTATTTAAGAACTGTTATTTCTGCCAATGTTTGGTTATAATTAAAATAAACCCCTTTGACTTGACAAAAATTAAATAAGTGAGTGTTAATGACCATTTGTCTCAAGGAAACTTAGTTCAAGGGATCATTTCTTAAATATGCCTTTGAATATTTTTTTTTTTAGCTTCTCATGTTCATTTCCCCTCTGAGTTTTTAAATTATGCATGGTTGCACAAGCCACTATGCAGTGAGATATACCATTCCTAAAGGCTATCTTCTTTAAAGGTACATCTCGATGAGCACTTGTTGCCTTATTTCCACGGCCGTATGATTTGTGATAACTTAGTCTCCTACTTGCAGTTTAACCAGAACGCTGCTGATAAATCATCCACTGACTACACACATCATTACGGCTATGATTTCCTTTGTTTAAAATAACATACAAGTTCACAATAGTTATCTAAGTAAGGAGCCAGACATATCAGCACAGGCCAATTCATTACTTACCAGCAAGAGATAAATATGAAATGCAAATCAATCTATGTTAAGCCTATGCAAAACCTTGGACAGAGAGCCTAACCCGTCTTCTGCTCGCTATCCTGACACCCTAACTCCTGTAGTTACACAAGAGAGCACCGCAGTAGCATATTTTCATTGTATGAGGTCAGCAAGACTCTTTTTCAATACTTCACTGATAAAATTAATCACTAGGAATTCTTCATTTGAAACAAAATAAGTCTTATAATTTGCTTTATTTCCCAAACAGAATGACACAGCAATGTTTTTCACTTGGTTAGCCTTAAGTATTTAACAGGAAATGGGGCAGTTATTGTCAATGGCCAATGGACCAGTTTTGATTAAATTACGTGAGACTACATTCAGAGAAACTCATCTGAAGTCAAAATTACACTGGCAAATAATATTATAACTGGATGTAATGAGAAAGAGAGATGATAGATCCATAAATATAACAGTAAAAAAATTCTGTTTCTTCTTTGAAAAAGACTAAACCTTAATATAAAGGGCAGTATTAATACTCTGAAACTTTTTTTTTGAGCTTTATGGTCTCACTTGCATGTCCATTTCACAAATGCAATGCAACAATTTCACTTAGATGAATTAGACGGTTGCTTTTGTTGTTCATGATGTGTCAAAACCTTAACTTCAAGTGAAATGGAAAAGTTTATGCTATATCAATAATTTTTATGATCAAAAAAATCCAAATAAACAAACCCTACCAGTGGCACCTGTCTGTGAAAGTTCATGGGGGGTTTTAAAGTTGTTGTTTTACACTTCAGTGAAAAATTATGTTTTAGAAGAAATATAATGGAGGGTAAAAGAGTCAGAAAGAGCTTTCAGCTGTTAGAGATCTACAATTCTAGATAGATATATGTATACATAGATATAGCACACACATCCATCCCTTATATTTTAGAATATTACTGCTTCATGAAAAGAAGTCAACAAATATATTATTACCTTATAAACTTTTGTTTCTTTTAATATCTATTAAATTCCCTGAATCTTGCAGAAATTATGACAATATTTTAGAATAAATTGTGGCATCATGGACCTATAAATTTGCAGTTCTGCCTGATTTTTTCATCTATGAGTTTTCAGACACGTAAACACAACAAAGAACATTGGGAACTACACAATACTGATACTTTGTCATACAAGATTAAGCTAATTTTTTTCCTGCTGTAACTGTCAGGTCTACCACCTGTCTCAAACCAACACACAAACCCACAGAGTAACTAGAACAGTCACTCAAGGCTAAGTACATATTCAAGACTTGTAAATAATGCATACAATATTTTAGAGGGCTAGAGAAAAAAATAGGGCTGATCAAAAGAAGTCAAGAGATTAGATGGTCTACTCTGACAATGAGTTGGGCTTTCAATAGTTTCTGTAGCCAGCAGTATGAAAGCAGCACACAGACCTGCCTAACACTGAGATAATCCAAACCTCTGGACTGTAGGTGTAAGTCCAGCAAAGAGAACAATGCCAGAAACAGGCTCAGACTCACAGTTCTGGATCTACAGAAGATGCCTTTCTAGCTCTGTCACTGAAACTATTCTGGGATGTGACAGGGAGCAGTTTGCATTTTCACAGTGCTGCCTTATGGTAGCTATCACTGCATCTGTCAATTTTAATAGGTAAGATGAATTTCCAAAAAGTTTTGCAAAACCCTTGATCTTCCACTATGTGCCCCAGCCTGTCTTCCTCTCCATATGTATTCTTGGGGTGAACAGACAGCTGAGAGATTTGGTGGACCAGCCTAATACACCCTTATTATATCTATCCTGTCCTTCCCTCATCATCTGTTTTTTGCCCAGGTCGATAAGCTTAAAGCCTTTTCCTAGCTTTCCCCTTGACTCTAGTGTAAATGTCTTGCTAAATTAGGTAGTTTTAGTCACATGACAAAGTGATTAATTTGCTTCAGATGTGAGCAAAAACAATAAATACAATGATAAAAGAAGAACTTTTTTCTTATTATCACAAGATGTACTGGTGAAAAATTTACATGAAAGCATGAAAAAACATATCTATGTATAATATGAAAAGTCAGATGTTCTTAATAATTATAATAGATAAAAGTGAATTTAATATATTATTTCAGTCAGCTGGGACTTTTAATGTGCAAAATTCACCAGAGGATTGAGCTAGAACTCTATCTATTTAAAGTTGTTTATTTTTCTTCAGTGAGATCTAGTGAAACATAAAGACAGTTAATATAAGAGACTATTTCCCACAAGTAGCTTACCAAGAAATACAAATAGAAGGAAATTAAGCTCTTCAAGTTATAAGTGGCCTATGCTGAAGATGTTGAGTGTCTTTGGTTGTAATATGAGTTTTATTTATAAAAAAAAGAAATGTTGTCACTTGCATTGCAAATGATTCAAATTTATACAGCAGACTAATTTAGGAGAAAAGGAAATAGGGTTCTTCTGTATTAGGTACCGAGTTATATTATGCTTTTAAAATGTATAACCCAGAAGGATATTAAAATGTTAATTTGGATAGTATTTAAAAAGCAATTACTTTTATACAATAAAATAAGAAGTCTACTGAATGCTAATCCCTGTGTCGTGCTTTCTTTGAACTAATGTTACAAAAAATAGAGAATCCATTTGTTTAAGTGATTTTAATTTAGATTAATGGAAGATCTTTTCATCGACAAAGAACATTTGATTTTTTAAAGCTTGACTCATTTAAAATCTTTACTGTATAAAAATTAATGTTAAAGAAAGGTACACCTACACTTGTTGGATAGCACTGAATTGAAAGAGAGAGAGATGGGAAATTTTAATGACTCTCCTGATGAAAGAGTGCTTTGGTTTGTTCAGCACAAGCACTGCTACAAACACTGTCTCAGACCCTACTGAGCAGGCCAAGATTGATTGCTCCTAAGCAAAAGCTGATTTGATCTATCCAAGCCTTTTAAGGGAAGGGCAAACACTCAAAAATTTAGGTGCATTTCAGTCCAGGAGACTGATCAGACCAGAAAGGATATTTTGTCCAATTTCTTGAAGAACATTATCTAAGTAGGGATTTGGATTTGCTTTTAGTTCTATTTACAGAAGTTATATAGCATACTGTCTAGGAAATTCTCTGACATTAGTCTTGTTTATTAAAAATGGATGACCTCACATTTCTTTTAAAGAAGTCCAAAGACCTTGGCTAGTGTAGTCAGAATTATTTTTATTTATAAACAAATAATTTTAAATGTATGTGTCTTACTTTCATTCGCACCCATTTTATTTGTTTCCTTGCAGAGGTGCATATATGAATACTGTATAGTTTTGTTCTTTTCTTTCAAACATTTTTTCCCATGATTTGCAGACCACTTTCAGAGCTTTTACTGATGATGACATTTCAAAGGCCACAGGCTAGGAAACACTGATCTATAACCTCCCAACCCAAACATGCTTTAGATAAACCAGACCTTTGGAGTACATACTTGACATTTATATTATGCGTCTGATGACCTATACAATGCATGGAGGGCATCTGTCTTGGGACATCCACATAAAACAGTATTTGGACATTTTAGAATATGTTTTTTTATGCAAGTGTTTTCTTCCTTATTCCTCTGTCGCAGCAATGCTTATGTCTTTAGCCACCATCTTCTCCTATACTTGACTACCTATCTGAATTCTTTTTTAAAAAATACCATGTATTTATGTTGGGTATTTACTCAAATAAGCAGAGATGATTTCCGCTTGAATCAAAATAAACCAATAAATGAGACAGCCACATATGATCATTTGATTACTTTTTTCAGCATATCATAACAGAGATTTTCAGAAGACAGAGTATTTTGAATCTGCTCTCAAAATTATTTTCACATGTAACCATTTGAGTTGTTCCGAGCAAACCGCATCCCTTACGGTTTCAATTACCAGATTCAGAAAAGATGAAAGATACAAACAGCAACACAAACCATGATGGGAAATCACATCAGAGAAAAACCCGTGAAAGAAGTCTGTGGGACAGTAAACATATATAGGCAGTTCTCCAGAACACACGGAAGCCAAACAAGCTGGTTATATGTGTGTTCTCAGTCTAGGGTTACTTCCCAGTGCCTGAATCCAGATGTATATCCAGGGCGCATATCACAAAACTTGAGTATATGTTTCCTCCTCACCACTGCTGCCCCTGCTGTGTCTGAGGGGGGAAGGGGGAGCAGGGTGCAGGAGCATGGAGAGAGATGGGGCATATGCCAACACACCTCCTGCTCCGGTCAGCTCTGGAGCATGCCACAGGGCACGCCAGCCCCCCAAAGCACAAATTGCCAAGGAACAAGAGCTCAATGAGACCTACAGACCCACACCCAAAGTCAGGTCACCAAACCTTTTCCCAGGGCACACCAAGTCACAATTAACCCTCTCTTCCTGGAGAAGTATGCCCTGTGAAAGGTCTCATCCAGCTCCCTCTGAGGAGGTAGTTGGTGGGAATGGAGCAGAGTCAAAAAATCTCACCTTTCCAGTTCCCATCTTTCTGAGTCTAGCTGTCATTTCACTGAACAGAAAGGAATCTTTGTGCTATTCCAGTTCTTAATTTATTCTTGCCAGGCTGGACACCTATTAACCATTGCTTAATTTTTAGCAAGAATATGAAGCACTTCTTGAACAATTTCTGATGAAGTTACAGCCAGGGCAGATGAACCGTGTAAGCTTGTTTCACATGGTGAAACTTAGGTTGATCTACGCTTTAAACAAGAAATGCCAAGAACCTCTCCACTCTCCTAGGCCATTTACATATGCCCACTCTATAATATATTCATTAGTTTGACATTTACTGCTCTTATTCTGTCAGCAAAATATTTGATTTCCAATCTTGCTATTACAATATCACAGGTACAATAGCACTATGGATGGTGCAGTAGATTTACAGACTGAATAAAATAGGATTTCTGAGGAGTAATTACTAGTAGGAAACTAAATTTTAATAATAACTTACAACTGGATAGCAATTAGCTAAATAAAATTATTTGATTCATTATTATCTTGATTTATAGACGAATCATTGGAGAAAAATGCCCAGCTACAAGCTTATCTCTTATATAAAATGTTATGAAGATTAAGATATGAAGAGTGGTCAGTTTCTTGAAAAGGACAGCATGGGCAGGAAGAAACCAAAGAGAAAAACAGTAGAAAAGCTGCTGCCTGTTTCAAATTGCTCAGATCTCCCTGGAAAAGCTTGCTTTCAAATTTGAGTGTGATAACAAAGTGAAACCAAGCTCTAGCTTTGCCACATATATGACCAACAAATAGTAATTTTTGATGTGGTGTATCTAATAAAAACTTATCCTAAAGGAAAAGTTTTGTGGGATTGAATGAAATATTTCTAAAATTGTGATCCAAAAAAACCCAATCTAGCCACCACCTCGACATGGATGTCTCTAAACAGCCACTTCTCTGTTTGACAGTAAGCTCCTACAAGGCACAGAGGTCTGCTCCTGAGCCAGAGGGCTGCAGAGCCAGAGCCAGCCCATATAAACAGGAGATCCTCTGCCCATGTTGCCAATCCAACAAGGACAGACAGAACGTGGACTGTGCACCCACCAGAACCAGACCTCTACATGTCATGGATCCAGTCACCTCCTTTTAGAGATGGTTGTGGCAGTAGTAGTACCTATGTTTCTTATAAAATGGTCAGAGCACGTGGAAAATCTGGCATAAAGGCTCACATCAAATCCAACAACGTTCTTATTCCCAGAATGCTGCAGCCAGCAGGCTATTCAGAGTGACAAAATTGTTATTTGTCCCTTCTGGTGAAGACCCTTTGCAGAAAGCAATTCAATGTTAATTGGACCAAAATGGAACTGAAGAGATACATGACTCCACAGCCTAGTACTTTAGATGTTAATTTACACTTAAGGAGCTTTTATCCAGTGGATGTATTGTAAAAGTACAAAGTTGTGGATAAAATTCTGGGAGCAGAAACCAGGACTCAAGTTTACTGATTCCCAGATGAGCTTCATCACCCCATCCTGCAGAATCAAGCCTCTAAAGATTCTGTTGTTCCACAGATCTCAAATATTTTTTCTACAGAAGAGCATTACTTCAATAGCAGAAAGGGAAACAATTCCACCACCAAGTCAGAAGACCTTTGTAATTCAGTGCTTTATTAAGAGACAGATGAGGACCAGCTCTCTTAGGGTAAGGACCACTGTCCATAACGAGTATTATAAACACTAACTTTTTTCTACAAAATGCCCACAATATAATTGCCCTTTCAATCAAAATGGAGTGCTCCATGGAGATCTTTGAAACAAAAGAGCATAGATGCCTATCTCTAGGAAAGAACCTCCAAAATAATAGGCATGTCCCTGTTCTAGAAAGTAGTTTCAAGTATAACACACAGAGTATTATATTGGCTAGTTGAAGGAAGCTTTATTGCTCTCAGATCCCACTCTGAAGCTCCCAGCCCCTCCTCAGACACTGCAGAAGAAGCCTATATACCTAACACAGGCATTGGCATTTCATTTTGGACATCAGACACCTAAGAAGTTAAGCCCTACATTGGATTTGATACAATCATTTTCAAAGCATGCTGGCACAAACATGTGGATGAAGTCACGGATATTATATTACCAGCTTTAATTAACTATAAGAAAACATAAATTGTTCTCTCCGAGGATTGACTAAGACGTAGTGAAAATGAAGTCTGTAGAGCCACTGTGCAGCTAGCACAGGGATAAAAATGTTATTTTACAATGAATGATTATATTCATTAATATAGCCTAGCAGAGAACAACTTAAACATTCATTTGCAAGTTTTCATTCTTGTATATTTGAAGACATGTTTCTATTAGCAACAGTAGTAATTCCTTTCTTATGATGTATTTTGGAGTTATGGTAAATAAGAAGAATCGCCAGTGTTACTGGTAATTTGCATATAGATAGTGAACTTCCGTAAGATGAAAACCAAGCTCAACCAATATGTATATTTAAGTCATTTATCTAAAGCCTTTAATTCTATGTTCATCTTGCTGCTTGAATTACTAGTTCATATTTACTTTTCAAAGGCTTTAATGCTATATGTCCACTAGCTCTTCATATAAAGTACCCACTGAATACAAAAGTTTTGATCCATTATGGGTATTTTGATCCATTATTGATTATTCACTTAAAAACTGAGAAAATTGTGCTGAGATAATCCGCAGCTATTTGTTGCTGCATACATTACTCTGCATCTCAGAGCCTGCCAACAGATGATAATAAATGCCTTTTCTCGTATATCCTATGTGGATGGATATATTCCACTAAGAAAATTGACTGTCTTAACAGGTCACTTCTTCACAATGTTTCTCAATGTGTTTTTGCAAGGTTATTTTCTAAGCCTATAAAGTACTGATGTTTCTTATCAGTCACTGATCTTTTAGGACTCTTCTGGAAAACGTTTATCTAAATTTATTGCTACGCTTTACTTTTAAGTTGCACCATTGCACCCCCAAGGCCCTCTTTTCCAGACCAACCTCACCACTATAAAGCCAGAACCTATAAGCTGAGACATCTTCCCTTACACAGCAATTGTATCACCGTGTCTTTGACCTTGGTCAGCTGTTGACACTTACCATGCAAAAGTAACCATGCATTTATTTTAAAGATGGTCTTTAGGATTATTTATTAATTAAATTTCACCTCAGCAAGACAAAGATCTCTTCGTCCTATATGCTTTATGAAAATGCAGGACAGCTAATTTCCCTCTAAAAAAAGGCAGAGCGGGCAATGTGAATTTACTGTAGCAAGGTCTGCAAGGAGGAAGGCAGGCCAGATAAATCCAGAGATGAAGCCCAGTTTATAGAGGGCTGAGACATGATGAGTGTGCTCTGGTTGTTTAGCACAATGTGTCTGTGCTGTGATACACAAATACACTCTCAAAATGCAAAAGTAAAAGTTCCCTCACATCTAAGCGATGGCTGAAATGTCACAAGTCTTTAATAAGAAAGCACTGATATTTTTGCCCATTAATGAAAAACTGAATAGGTGCTATGAATATGTGTTAAGCACATCCTGAAAAAAATGTAACTTAAAGGGAGGGCTTTGGATCAGAAGCACTTATTCAGCCATTACATTAATACTGATGTGATATTACTTGCTTCAGTGAGGCCTTATGAAGAATGTTCTGCATCCTCACACTCAGCATTTGGAACTGAGAATTTGGGAAAGCTCTCTTATGTGGATTAGTCCTAGCCAATTTATCCCCTATTCCCATCTATCCACAAAAGTTTAGCTGGCAAAAATACTTTCACAGAGCATAACTGAAGCTAACAAAGTAACTGCTGCATATCATATATTAATATTTTGCATAGTATAAGCTTGGATTTAGCAGGGTAAGCCTAGGTAACAGCTCCAAAAATATCAAATTACAATATTGAAAACTTGAGAATTGACAGCATCTTTTACAATGTGTGGCCTCTTATTCTTTTGCTCCAATATGACTTTTCTGGGTGAAAGATCTTCAGGCTGTTAAGCATAAAACCTTTTATATCAAAACAAGTTTTAAAATGTTATTCAAAGTTACTCTGTTGACACAAATGAACACTATAGCCTTTAAAACGCTCCCTTTAGAACTGTCCCAGGTAACTGACAGGATGACATTGTTTAGTTTATTAAATTGTCACATAGAAGAGGCTGTAAATAGATTTCCATGAATCAGCCTACATTATTAGCTGGTTAAACAACACAGCAGGTTGCAAAATGCATACCTAGAAGAAAAAGGACCCGAATGAGCTCCAAAAGCGTATTTCTCTTTATCTCTTATAGTTCCATATGCTGTAACTCACACAGCTATACCTTTTTCTATTCAGACCTCAAACTCGTATCTGCAAGTTACAGACTGTAGAGCCTAAACTGTGGTTTACTGAACAAAGTAGTAAAAAAGACTGACTAGCTCTGATAAAACACAAAGAAAGATTAAACCTTTATTTCAGAAAATGGTCCCGAGGTTACTTGGGATATAAACTTTTATGGGTATCTCTTCCTCCAACTGGCATTGGATAAATATTTCAATCTTTTTAATTTGGAGTACAGAATTTTACTTCTTGGTTAGCAAAGGTTTTGAAAGAAACTGGAACACATCAACCATTTGTGGACTGTAGGGGAAACAAACAGCTGGGTCTTTTGCTGGCGCCATACCAATACATCTGTGGGATGGCTAATTTGAATGCAAGAGGACCCATGAAGCAATCTTGTTCCTGTTGTTTTACTAGAAGAAGTAGGATTCATTTTCTGCCGCTCATAGGAAGAGATAACCAGAGCAGACATTTGTTTTATTCATCATGGATTTTTTTCAGCACGTAAGTAGCTCAAGATGATGGACCAATGATTGATAAAATATGCTATGTTTTGCATACTTAAGTGCAGGTGCAAACTCTTTGCATTCCTGTATTCTGTACACCATGTTAGCAGCCATTAGGTCCATTCTAGTTTATACTGGCTATGAAAGGTCAAAGGACCAAACTACAGAAGGTTTTCTCCTCCTACACTTCCTTTGATCTGCCAGATGATGATTCAGCATGAAAAAGTTATACTTTTGGAAGTTCACCTTCTTTTAAAATTATTCTAAAAATTGGCAGTTAAACCAACTTTTAGTGACTGTGCAATACTGATACACCAAAATTCTTAAATCGTTTAAGATTTAAACTAGCAAGCAAAAAATCTTTGCTTAAAAGATGAGTTTTAGTCCTTGTATTTGTACTTTCTGCTGTCTTTTTAAAGGCATAATTAAGTCTCATGAATTAGAAATTACTGACATGTACTGATTTTCAGATGATTATAACCTTTACTTTGGACTTGATACTTGCCTTTGCTGACCAAAAGGATATAATGTAAATGTTAAAGAAGTTATATAGTATAATGCACATGTATTCAGAATTTTAAAATTTAAGTTTTGTAACAGGTGAATGATATTTCTAATTAAAGATTAACAGATCTGAGCTACAGATTAATGTTGTTTTAACTGATGTTATATGTCAAACTGTTTTAGAATGGAAACTGAAATTTAATGAATTTGAAATGAAACACCATTTTATAATTGATTTGTTATGTAACACAAAGGAGAAATTATTATAAGTGTTTTGCACTTCGAGATCTGATTTATTAATGTGCGGTAAGAGGATCTGTATTTGATGAGCTCAATTAATGGTTTCCTGGTCCCTCTGTCCTTCAGTGTTTCAGAACTCACTGATAACAATTAATTGCACACTTTATCCATGGATTCAAGGAGGAAAGCAAACTTTCCTCGTTTTACAGTGAATTAAACTGAGAAAACTGAAAACAGGACATTTTGTCTAAGACCATATTTACCAAAAGCTGGCCTGGCAGTTAAAAACACTGTGGTGTCAGATTTGTAGTTTGAGACTTCAATTAACTCAATAACTTGACCCTCTGAAATGCAAACTGGCAGTAATCATGTACCATAGGCTGTCACTTATAAAATTGCGATTGCTTGAATTTTAAAGGAACGTTCTTACCTAATACTATAGGTTTCAGGCAAAGGATTTGCTCTATCATCATTCTTTCGTTTCAAGCATTGTTTAGAATACAGTAACAGTATTAAAACAAGTTCTTCATAGCCTGTTAAGGCTGACAGATATATTACTTTACAGATTTTTGCCATAAAACTACCATAAATGAACGCCTCTTGATGCTATCTATTTAACAGAGTGATGTTATATATTGCAAAGGAAGCAGTAGTTTGTGAATGAGGGCTATGTTAAATCTAAAGTCAGTTGTCTGCATGAAACATCCCCTGGGGGCAAAAATCTCCACATTTATAATAGAAGGGAAAATACCGAATTTGTACATAAATCAGTAGAACTCATAAAATTCAGAGTTAAATCACAACCTGCCTCAGTATTCTCCATTATTAATGAAAGTAAAATACAGAGCCATATAGACTGATAAGCCTATGTTCTGGAGTTTTCTGCACTACTGGAATAAATGAAGAGTCCTGTGGCCTTAGGCATACACTTTCTAGGTTATGTCGGCAATAAAGTAGGATCTTCAATGTAGGTATGTAATAATAGCATAAGCTACTTTGAAGGATGATACCAAATTGACTTTTCTACAAGCTATTTAATTATTCCCTTTAGGAGTGAAAGGCATTCTGGAAAAACAACTTCTAAAAGGGTTAGTTAACACATGCATTTGTTGTTTTCTTAACTCCAGTGTGGTTTATATCACATTATGAAACTATTTTTCAATAAAAGGTAATTATTTGTGATTTGTTACTGAAGATGCAGGAAGTAATATAACTGGTACTGAAATTTTCAGTCAGCATAGATAATTTAACATCTACAGGTTAATTATCAACCCCCTTGCGTCTCCAAGCATAATTAAGTCCTTTTATTTAATAGTCATAAAGAGGTCTCGTGCATCAAAACTGTGACCAAATCACGAAACAAAATCCTTGTTCACCTTCTTTTGTATTGAGCTTGTCGTGTCTTTGGCTTTTGGTACTTCAGCTTAGCCTGTGTTCTTGGGCTTTTTGTGTTGACAATCCCAGGTTCAAACTTCAATGTCAGCCCAAGTGCAATGCCTCCTGACTGGCTAGATGTGCAAAAGGGGTCAGAACAGGGAAAGCAGGTAGATAGAGGTTGCAAACACTAAATACAGCAACTAGTGTGTCAAAAAGCTTTTCTTTATGAAAGTTTGGTGAAGTCCAACAAGTTAATTGTGAAGATGCTCACAATACAGAACACTGAGCAATTAAAACTCAGACATGACATTCCTGCACGGCAAGGCATGTGCAAGCAGCACGATAAAGCCATGCCAGCGTGCTCATCCACCACAGTAGCACAAGCTAGTGCTCCTCCCAGACAGCTTCAGCCTCTTCCTCAGCTAGGCTGGGCAGCATTTTGTTGCTGCTGCTGAGTTATTGCATGTAGCTGCTTGGGAGTTATATATACGCAGAGCTGTGTCCACACAGACACTATCTGAGCAAAAAGATCCATTGGATCTCTTAACTCAGAATGACTACTGAAAAACAAACAACACCTGGAGTAAAATGAAACAAGACAAGGTGGCATAAGCTGGATATCAAATTCACCTCCTTCATTCATGTAAAAGCATAGACTACAAGGCATAATAAATCCTTGAATATGAATGTTATAGGGCCCTACAAATGGCTATATGTACGCTGCAGCTTGTACCTTAAGTACCATATATGATTGGTCAATGGGATAAAGTAAGCAAGGCTTGAAATTAAAGAATGTGCACATAACTCATTGTGGATGCAAGGAAACAAATGGAGGCTGAACTAAAAAGAAACCATACACTAAAAGATGAAGATGACTGAAAACCAGGAGCATACAGTGAAACTAGAATGGTAAAATCAATGATGTAAAAGGTATGAAGATTGATGCAGATTATCAGGAACCTGGAGATTTAGAGGTGAAAGAACTAAAATAAAATTGTAGCCCTTTGCAAAATCATAGAATCATTAAAGTTGGNACTCATTTTCAGCCATCTGTCAAACAGCACCCCCAGGTCCTTTTCTGCCAGGCAGCTCTCCAGCCACTCTTCCCCAAGCCTGTAGTGTTGCATGGGGTTGTTGTGACCCAAGTGCAGGACCTGGCACTTGGCCTTGTTAAACCTCATACAATTGACCTCAGCCCATCAATCCAGCCTGTCCAATGGAGACAGCAGTCTTGCCAAGGAATTCTCCTGCATTTTCTCAGGACTACTGAATACCTTTAAGGCAGTGGGCATCAAATAAACCTACCTGAAGATGAGATGAAATCTGATTACCATGTCAAACATACTAAAGTTTGATACAATTATTATAGTCCCTTCCCCCTGCCACAAGATCTAGGCAACGACAGAACTCACCGTATATTGAGTTTTCATCCAATATTGCTGTTAGGCTTTACTGAGAAAGGAAGTCTTATTTTCATTGTCCTTACTAGAGGGACTGGCATGCAACACTTTTACATATTGCAAAGGTCCAACCTGTAACGGTCTGGTGAGTAGAACTCCAATACTTAGACAACTTGACTCTGGAAAATTTTTAAATGGATTTATTGCTCTACTTACCATCTACTCATCTGAGTGGTATTGTGCATGCATATATTTATATATGTGTGTAAATTTATTTATGTATAGATATGAATATATATATACACACTCATATTTAAAAGGCAGGCAAAGAACCTTGTTCTTCAGTAAACTATTTAAGCATACATTTAATTCCCTAATTAGTGAGCAAAGCATATAAGCATATATTTAATCGTGTGTCAGCCTCATTGAAATCAATAAGATGAAGTGGTGCTCAAGTGGTCTGATGAAACAGAGCCCCAATTAGGCAAAAAAGAAGGTAGAGAAGGGAATTAACACGGCTGTATCTGAGACAACTTCTGTCTGATATTTTCTTTGAGGATCTTATTTCAAAGGCATAAATAAATATGGTCTCATACAAATGTTTTTATAACTATGAGGTTCTCTCTGCATTAACACAGCAAAAACCAACTCAGCAGCTATTTCTGATCCAAGAAGCACTTCTGGTATCTGAAGTGTCTGTAACAGAGGTATTGATTGGAGATGGGGAAAGAGAGTGACCTTGTTTAGTGATACAGTTTGAGCTTTGATCCCAGACCAAAGGATTTTCAAGAAGGAATTTCAAAAAAATATTTGTATTTTTGTAATTTCAGGAGTTTTATTTTTATAATTTTTAATAATTCTTTCTCTGTTATCTTTTTGCATATGTCAGTTAAATCTAGAAACACTTGCTCTTTTCGTTTAAACTGTTAAGTTATCCAGGTGTTTCATTCAACCTGCGGTATAACATTCCTGTACATAGTTTAACTGCCAGTTAAATTCTTTTTAAAATTAACTTAAATAAAAGACTATATAAAAAAATGTGAACTTAATCATATACATGAATCCTAGCAACATGATTATAATAAAGGTAATAGTCTTAAATATTTTGTGAGTATTTGGGAATAATGGATATACATATAGGAAGATGAAAAGAAAATCATAAAAGCAAAGAAGGCTACAAGTCATTTAGCCATTTAGGCAGGCGTGACCATCAAGTAACATAACTTACTTTGCACTGATAGTGCTAGCAGTCAGGATGAGATTAATCACAACTGGGAAAACCGATTTTTACATTTCTCCTAGGAAAGCTTTTCTCTAGGGAAATAATTTCTAACCAAGGTGAAAAGATGGTGCACTACTATTGTCATATTCCTGAAAACATTTCACAATTACATACATTTGAAATCAGCTTGTATGTGCTGAAATTAAATAGCTTCAGATAAAGAATTTCAGATAAATGACTTTTTGTCTGGTTTTGTAAACTACAGCTATAGTCTGCATCATCTTTTCAGTTATTCCACCCACATCTGCAAGATCTCAACATACTATGCTTAAACTTGCTTTTTTAAAATGTCGACTCTAGCAACTTTTTTCTCCCTATTCAAAACAATGCCACTGAAAATTTTTGTAGATCCTCTACACTCCTTCATTTAGTCCCTATGCTGGTTGTCCTTTTATCCCTGCAAGTCATCTTGTTGCCTATTAAGCCCTTTTATCATTTAATACATCCAAGTAGTAATTGAGTATCCCATTGTGATGTTAATCTCTGACATCACCATGCCAGCATCCTTCATCTTTATTTACCACCCATCAGCTTCACCCCTCGGCTTCTCTCATAGGAGAAACTTTATGACTTTTCTCCTGATATTTTTTCTGCCTGAGCTTCCTCAAAAACATCCTTGATGGTGTCTTATACTCAGTTCACCTACACACATTGTAGAGATGAAACCCAGTCATTACTACTTAATGAGAAGATGGGATTGTTATATTGATCTTCTGTGCGAACGCAAGGAGCAGCTTAGAGCACAGCCATGAAAAATGCTAGGTGAAAACTTTAACACATTTTCTTCCCCCACGGACTCTGCGTCCACCGATGAAGGAATAGCTATGATGCTCCTTTAAAGGCGAGAAGTCTAGTGCTAAAACACTCATCACGCTGCCCTGTTGCAGAGGGTGAACTGGGGCGAGTTTATCTTATGTCCTAAGCAACAATATCATAGAATCACAGAACAGTCCAGGCTGCATCCTGGGAAGGAGAGTAGAGCACCAGCAAGGAAGTGGTAAAGCAATTTGAGCGTGACAGAAGAAAATAATTGGAGGAAGAACAAAGCTGTTAATTTTCATTAGCTCACTTTTCATCAATTTGTACTTCTGATTTTCTACCTGAATAAGTCTAATTATACAAGATATCAGTTTCTATTTTCCCTAAGTCAGAGTCTTCAGCATACTAAGTAGACACTGAGGGCGTGCTCTCCTACATAATCAACACTTTCTCAAACTGTACTTCTGGGCATAATATTTTACCCACTCTAGATTCATCCTATTGATATAATCTGACATATCCAGGAAACTGTGGGTGTTCCCCGATATGCATTCATATTCCTTACTTGACCAATTGGTAACCAGCATTTGTAGGGAAATAACCTACAATATATGGGATTCTTGTTATGGAGAATGCAACCTATAAAATTATAAAATTTTCAATGTAATATAGCAACTATATTCAGTGTTATACTGTAAACATACATCAATCTTTTAAACATAAGTAATGAGGATTTCTAGCCAGACATTTGGCTACTCCCCATTATTTGTAGGAGTGGTACCACATTGTTCATACATTAAAAAACTTTCTCATCCTGCATAGCTTGAAATCTGTGGGGTCTGCATTAGCAGCAGCCTTATAAAAATAGCCCTCACGCTTAATGAAGCGGCCAGGGAGCACAAGATGAAAAGCTGCAGTCTATGTGGTATAAAAGCGATAGTAGAGGATTCATTATGAGGACACAAGCCTTTACAATTTTCACAGAAGAAAACTGAACTTTCTTTTAAAGATGTATAGAAAGCAAATGATAAATGCATATAATTATTCCACCTGCCATTTGACATAACTATCACTTTGATGTGTACTTTGCCCCAAAAAGGCATATAAATGCTACTGTAGATGCTACCGTGTCTGAAGAGACACATTAGCATTCATTAGTAGAAAATGTAGTAGAAAATGTTGAGAAAAGACTAATGTTTATCTCCTCTCATTGTTATTCAGCTCAGTGCATAGTTACCTTGCAAAGCAGGCTTTAAGTCCCTTATTACAATGTTTAATTAGAATTTAGATTTGAAATAAGAGAGAGGAATAAGAGAAAAAGTTCACAGAATAAAAATTTTATTTGTCCTAAATAAATATTTGTCCTAAAACTTAACTCTTACTTGTGATCCTTCTGCGCTATACTGAAGATTTATGCTGAAATACCCATATCAATCGACAGCACCAGAATACTGACAAGCTCGAGTAGAAAAACAAAGTGTGCCTGCAATGGATGTGGTACTGAATGGACACAAAGGTCTTGAAAAGGACACAAAAATACATATAAGCTAATTCAAAGGGGGAGAAATAAAGATCTGTAGTCACAGGCTATCAATTAAGGAAAAGATGTATACATTATCTTGGAAGCCTTTGTGGTTTTTTCCCCTCATTCTCCCACAAGATTCCCTTATTAGGGAAATTCACATTACTCAGTGCAAAAATGAAGCCAGTTAATAAATTCTCCCTCTTCATTTGGTCCTTCTATATGTGGATAGCAGCAGTATCCATTGAATCAAGCACCCCTCAAACTTTGTACAGGAATCACTTGTCTAAAAGCAATTTTATCATTTCTCTGTTTTAAGAGGCTCAGCGAACCTTAAAAAGAAGTTACAAGAGATGGCTGAGCTGATCCAAGAGCTCATTACTGCCCAAGCGGGAAGCTTCCCTCCTGTCTCTCTTGGCCGGAGCCCCTCCTGCACCATGGCCATGCTCCAGCGCTCGCTGGGGCTTGCTGCAAGCAGCAGCAACAGCCGTCCAAGAGCCAGCCTGGCCTGAAGAGCCTGCCTCCATGGGTGGCTGTCTGGGGGAAGGCGATGGCTCACATCTGGGTCAGTCACTGAACTGTTTCAGTGCAGGATCCAGCACTGTCTAGAGCCTCCCTTCTGCCAACAGACTGAATGGTCAGATCAGCTCACACCATCTCGTGCAACTCCAAAGCAAACATTTCTATGTGTCATTCATTCTCATGTTTTTTACTCTAGGTTGCTCTGTCCCTCAACTTTACAAAATGTTAACTATCGCTGATGAAATGCCTCAGATACCCTCCCCCAAAGTGCTCCATTACATACCACCTCTCCTGGCATGGACAGGCAAACACCTATGTCCCTCTTCCACCAGAAAAAGTCAGCGATAACCTAATTCGTGGGTCTGCTTTCCATCCCAGTTGTTTTGCTAAAGTTCTGCTGTGGCATACACAGAAAACATCATTTAATCTTTTAGAAAGTAGTACTGGAATAAGCCATCATGTTTTCCACCTTGGAATAAAAAGGAAAAAGAAACTCAACCCTAAACCCATTGCCTTTGAGTTCCAGCAGTTGGAGCAAAGGATACCGTAATTTTTCAAGGACAAACTCCATTCTGTGTTTTATCTCTATTTTCATGTTCAGAATTGTGGGAATAGTATGAAACCTGTACTGGTGCCTAAGAGAAGGACACAGCACACTGTCAGCATTAGGAGAAGAATCTCACCCTGCAGCTTCAACTCAGAGATTTTTAAAACTAATGTTAGTCCACTGATTAAACAACCACTTTAAATCGTTCATTCTTGTTACATTCAGTAAAGGTTCATTTTAAAAATAAAAATAAATATTTAATTAAGCACCTTAAAAAAATTGACAGGTACATATTTTACAAGAATGGTGCAGCTCTAGAAAAGGTTCCAAGTTTAAAAAGGCTACATTGCTTTCTTTGGCTTCATTTATGTGACTTTCTGTGAACATTATTACCAAAGAGTGCTTTTCTTTCTAAAGTAAGATTTCAACTTTATCAATTAAAAGAAAACTTATTTCCCTGTGTTAGCTGTATTTTCAGTAATAAAGGAATTACTGACTAATGTAAATGGCAATACACCCAGCATTACTATTTAAACAACCAGCAGCTGTAAAATAGAGGAAATCTACACAGAAAACCTAGGCCACAGTTACCAGAGAATATATTTTTGTCATATAACCATCAGTTTCTGTTTCTGTTATCATTGCAAAAGTCACTAGAAAATATCTGAGTAAAAAATATAAAGTATATTATATATAGTATATTAGTATATTAAAGTATATTAAAAATATAAAGGTAAAGTATAACAAATTAAACTAGATTTGCTATTTGCATATTATTTAAATTGAGTTCCAGAGTGTGATAATTTCATGAGCTCCCCAACTGAAGGAAGGGAATTCTAGCACATCACTAATGAGACCCAGCTCCAGACAAAGCGCAGCAGCCAACTTGGCCACGACCGATGGAGTCTGTGCTGGTGGCTGTCTCTCCCATTCCCAGCCACAGGTTGCCTTAGAACCACAAATGTCTTTTTTCAATGCGTGTATAGTTACTTTTTAGGTTTCAGTACATGTCTTCCTTTCCTGGTCCCACAGCTAACAGCCCTGTCAGAGCAGGCTTGTGTGCTGAACCATGAAACCCCCAGAAAAGTTTCTTACTGTGGAGCTAATTGCAGCAGCAACAAAAACAGAAAACCAATGTTTTATGTGTAGTCCATATGCAGCACATCTAAAATTAATCCAGCAACAAAAAGTACAGATGGAAAGAATAGAACTGTTGCTATTCTGATGCTGACACAGCTTTCAGGCTGGTAACAGACCGGACATTGAGACTCCCTGACTCATGGCTGAAATCAAGGTGAATTATCAGGCTGAAATCTTGCTCTTAATATCAAAGACTGGACCAGAGAAAACTCCTTTAGATTGCTAATACAAAGATCAGTATAGAGCAACTTTAGATGAATGAACAGAACAAAGTCTTGCTGTGGTCCTGAGACATGCCATGAGGTTGAACTGGAGATCACATCCCCTTGTTAGGAAGGAATGGGCACCACATTCATAGACACAAATAAACCAACCAAACAAATCCAATCCAGCCCCCAGCCAAAACCCGAAAAGCAGTTCTGGCTTTTTCCAGGATGCAAACCCTTCAAAGGCCTATGAATCAGCAGAGCCTTAACACAGCTCTTGAGAATCAGACAGAACACGTTGAGCAATCTGAACGTCTGACTTGGTCAACAGCCCTACATCCACAAAGTCCAGCTCTTGGCAAAAAGATTACAGAAGCATAAACCAGGAGTTACAGAGTGTTATCTTGGAGATATAATTCTCAGGTCTTTTAATCTTGCATATAAATACACATTGACTAAATAAATCCCACAGTGAGGAATTGGATAACAGAGAGCATTTAAAAATTATTATGAGAGGATTTTCAAAAATATTGAAGTGCTGAAAAAAATCTTGTCCTAATTTAGATTTATGAGCGTATAATAGTAGCATCATTCCTTTCAAGAACTTGAAGCTCTCAATTAAGCAAATGTATAATGCCTATTTTTCCTTCTTGTTCTGTTATTTATAGAGCGTATTATACCTATAAACTAAGTCATTATACAGAAGTGGTGCCTTTTCAATTCCTATTTGTGAGACCACTTTTATTCCCACATAAAGTAGCTACTGTTCTTTAATATTTTTCCTTCCTGTTCTTATCAGCTTAAGATAATATCGTGGTTATAACTTTTAAAAATGTGTTTATGATTCATTTCTTCTCAATGGCTCAAATGATAATTAGCTTTTTTTTCTATTAGAGTATTATGGAGCAGGTTGTAATCTTCATTTTACTGTTTAGCTACGTGGCTAGTCCTGGTGAAATAGTCAAGGCTGATAGCCAGAGATTTGCATTCTCCAGTAATGGCACACAGTAACAGCAGCAAGCTTCCGCTTATTCACAAACTGATGACTATGTGAAACCTTGGACGTGGTTGAGAAGGCAGCTCTGGTTTCACAAGCAAGTCAACACTGGCCTTTTTCATGGTAAGAATAACATCATAAACCCAGAAACCCATGATTCTTCTGGCTCCTAAATTAAAGTGAACACCTGTTGAATATGATTATTTTAACATAGGATGTGATGTAAATATCAACAGCTTTAATTTAGTTCCCCAAATTAGAAATTGAACTACTTAGAGAACTAGCACGCATACTACCTGATGACTTGGACAGTCAGGTTCTTTCTCCTGTTGCCAAGTGTTCTGCATTTTCTCATCAACAATCGTTTGCATATTTACCCCTGCTTTTGCCTTCAGGATTTCCTTCAGATCCATTTTGTGTTGGCTTTCTTTTTTTAAAATTATTTTAAAATACCCAACAAAATCAAACACATCATTTGGGAAAAGAAATTCTGAAAGCTCAGCAAGCAATCTGCAGTCCTTTAATGATTTTATTTAACAATGACAAATTAAAGAGGTGTGGTACGATTTGCACTAGTGCTACTTTAAATGTATACAACACAGTTGCTTAGCAAGGCGGATTTTGGGCTTTGAAAAAAAAACACATTCATGTGCAGAGAACATGAATATAGGCATCTTAGATGGAGCCTTCCCTTTCATAGTCATGAGGTTAAATATTTAGTGATTGTAACTGCACATGTGTTTATGTGCTTCTGTATTTATACCAATACAGAAGCCTTTTCTGCACTTCCCATGCACTGTGTCAAATACCTTCTCTTTTTCCTTTTATCAGTCCTGCATGCTTTGGGGATGAGGATCAAGCTCCACCCTTTACTAGTCAGCCATAGATTTGCATACTTTAAACTCTCCTTGCTACTAGGGACAGCCATTGCTCATTTAGGCTGGGGATGGAAGAGAAGAGACTTCTGAAATAACAGTAAATATGTACCTATGCATCTTACAAAGCAAGCAAGTAGGGTGGGATCAACACAAAACAAGAAATAGGAAACTTAGACTAAGCATTCTTACAAAAGGTTTCAAAACATTCTCCTCAGATATTCTGTTTTGCACAAAGCTATCGAGTCACTCGGTGTAATGTGTCTCTGCTGCCCTCCTCATTGCCCAAGAAGTCCTCCTCAACTGATAAAGGGATACCTATGACATAACATTGACTTGCATTCTTGAGTTAATAAAGTACCTAAATGGATAAATGCTTTTAATTTAAGATCTTAAATATTTCATAAATTTTATTATTTTAAAGATTAACAAAGAAGGGAAGTTAAAATTGATTTATCATGAGATCCAGGTCATTTTAAAATCAGATACATTAACAAGAATAATAGTTTCTTTTTTAGTCTCGATGAAAGCAATTTATTAGCAGTAGGAAATTTTGCAGATTGCCTGTGGGTAGAGCTTGGCATCTGTGTAATTATGTGGGATCTCTGACGGCATTTAAAGGCCAATTGACTGTTTTAAAATCATCTCTTTAAACTGGTGACAACTAGGATATAAAGATTTTTGTGGCCATATGAAAGAACTGTATTCCAGTGTTGCCAACTCTGGCCCAGCAATTCATGAGCCTTGAAAGTTCATCCTTGGATATATTTTATAGGCTATATATTAAAAATTAATCACAAAACTGATGTTGGAACAGACTAATTAATTAATTTTAAAAGAAATGAAAATACTCTAGAGCCTAGGAGAAACCACTCTCACACTAGGAGAAAAAAATTGAATCAGTGAATGCTTTAATTATAGGAAGTAACTGACAAAGCTTGCCTGGTTACCAGGATCAGATCCAGGAAAATCAGGTTTTCTTGGCCTGTTCACGTATTTCTTCATGTACGCCCGTCAGTATTAGCACTCTGGCTACCTATCAGAAGGGAATTACTGTGCACACAACTGTCAATCTGCTCATAATTAGACTTCGCCCCACACACTAACACATGCACTGAATCATTCCAGTATCCAATTTTACTGCCTATTGTATTTTAAAAGGCAGAAGCAGCCATTTCCTTCCTTCCTCTATGACATTCATGTTCTATATAATAGATGCATATACCTCCCTGTCACCCTTTTGAATTACAATAAGGCACTGTACTTTGGTTCAGTCCTCAATTTCTACTTTGCAATTGAGCCGTGTATTTTCTTATGGTTGCTAACAATAACTTTGGTTACATACATTAGTTAAGGGATATTATAGTATGATTCAAATAGATTTTCACTAAAAGCTATTTTGAACATGTGATTCAGTGCACTAATATGTGGAGTTGCTGACTTTCTCACATAAGAAATACACCGAAGGAGACTGTTTCTCACTGCTTCTAGTTCACCTTCTAGGTTTTGTGTACCAGGAAGCACAGCATTTGACACTGTGTAGCACAAAGGCTCCAAAGAGCATTCTTCAGTGAAATTCTATTGCTTTTGACTACTAGCACCAGGCACCTAGATGCAGCAGAGCAGCAGCTAATACACAGATCCTCCTGAGTGAGACGGTCTGTTTAAAGTACAAAACCAACACATCAGCGTGGCTATGCATGTCGCATGATGCTGAAAGGAAGGGGAAAAAAAAAAAAAAGCA
>VZTL01026057.1:27218-37688 GCA_013400535.1 Scopus umbretta
GAAGGGGAAAAAAAAAAAAAAAAGGACACACTCACATACAAGCTGTCATTAAGTGTATATTGACCCTCCCTACAATTTTCTCTGTTATCTATTATGAGGTGTATCAATTCATGTCTTTCATGCATTATAAATCTGATGGATCCAGAACAATTTCCACCAAAATATCAGGTTCAGACAAAAAGAACCTTAACTCTGAGCTTCAAGAATACAGCTGAAGTAATTATGTAGAAATAGATTTGAATAAAGAGAATCAAAGTATTAAAAAATGTAAACCTGAATTCTGGTTTCTGGGGTTATTCGAAAATATCATAAGATTCCTAGCTCAGCAAGCCACTGTGATGGTTTATCAGTACAAGGTTGATAATAACATTAATTTTATTAAGTACAATTGCAGTACAATATTTCTTTATGGAGTTTCTGTGTTTCTTTACAGAGTTTGTGGCATAAAATGAGGGTAATTATATTTACTTCCTTTGTAAAGTGATTTATGATCTACTGATGAAGCTGTTTTATGAAAGAGGTAAGTATATTATTACTGAATCATACAGCTCAGTACATTTCTAATGCAATTATCTCTTCATAAGCAAGGAAAAGAGTAAGTGGTTTCTTTGCTCATAAACTGAATTCATAACATGATTTCCACTGCTGCATCTTGCCATTTAACAAAGCTTTAACTGTCTAAGTCTCTCATCTATGGTATAGTTAAGAGTTCAGATATTTATAGCCTTACAACTTTTTAAAAATATTATAAGACTAATAAAAAACAAAATTAAAATTTCATCCATATTATCACTCTAAATATAGAGGATAACTTCAGTAGTACTTGTGTGACCTAGAGGCTTATTTTCAAAATGCATTTGTGGAAAAGTCTCATTCCAGGTAAGTTGAAGACTTAACACACAAGAGGTTTACCTAACTTTTAGACTCCCAATTCCTAGACTGGAAGCATGAGCCTCCAGTAAGGCTGCTGGATGATCCCCTAGCACAATTGACCTGATAACAGCTTTGTGTCAAATACTTAAGTGCACACCAGCTCTTTGGAGTGACCATCTGGGTCTCATGGGTATGAGCTCATCAGGGTTAGAGAAAGCTCTGAATGTTTTCCTTGGTTTTGTCATGGTAGGAAAGAATTCAGCTTGGACAGTTCTCATCACCTATTACCTTAAAAACAAACAGGAGCAACAATGCCTTTTGTTCTGTATGGTCCGAGTTTTGCATGGTCTGAGTTTTACACTGGCAGTGACAAACCCTTGTCAGGATCAACAGCCTCAACTGCACAGCAGCCTTCCCACAGTCATCTTCACTCACATATGAGCTGGACTAGGACCACCTGGCACCGCTGGAAGTGGTGTTAGCGTTTCAGTCATAGGCTGTATTGCTTTTAGGCCAACTTGCCTGCACATACTGAGCACCAAAAGGCAACAGTCCCTGCACTGGAAAATTCACCCTCAGATCTTCAGAGGAGGTACAGTCATTTCTAATTTGATCCAAAGTAAGTGAGAGAATAGTCAGGACCCCATTTGCTTAAAGAGCAAATTCAGCATCAACGTATTTCTGACTTCGCTTTTTTTAATCATACCACAAAGTTCTCTCAGCTAACCCAGCCTAGAAAGACCATTAACTTCCCTAAAACTTATTTCCTTTAAGGGTTTGTTTACTACTACTTGGCCAGTTTAAGCTGTACAATCCCTGCAGGCCTATCCGCAATGATTCTTACTTGTTTTGCATGTTTACAGGGGTTGAAGAGTAAATCATAAATTAAGTAAATCAAGAATAAAAGCATATTTAGAACATGAAATTAAGCTGTACCAGTTACATTCACTGTTCCAAAATCGACCTCCTAAACAGTTAAATGACTTCTAATCTATCCAGTCAACAGCAGAAAATGAATTCATACAGATGTCTATGATTTAAATAAGTCAGTAGGCAACGATTTTGTTTATGACAGCAGTGGGCACAACTAGCAATAGCCATTGATGCTTAAGGTCAACTTCAGCTTTAACAGCACAAAACTCTAAAAGAACAATTTAGTTTGGATTACAGTTTCAATTTATTCATTTAAGGTTCTGATGCCTTTGAAAGCGCTGTTAGTTATTAAAATATGATTTACATTCTGTCCCATAACAGCCAAAAAGGATACTAATAATACACCAGATTTAATATTATATTTATCAGTTTTCTACAGCAGAGTAGAATAGAAAAGAAATATGGCTAATCGTGACTTACATCCAGTTCTTAGTGTTCAGGTGTAAAATTTGAAAATGTACTGTGGCTTAACGGTCTCTTCATATACCTCATGACAATTTCCTGACTGAGCTGATCACAAATCATTTTGAGGCGCAGACATTTCTTTAATGAAAACTGACAAGGGCAAGTTAATATCTCTAAAGGAACAGGGAGTTTGAAAATTGAATTTTAACTGTACTGAGGGCAACAAAATAACCTTTGGATTACAGGTACTGCACTCTAAAAGCCACGGGACAAATTAAATAGAAGTGCTTCTTTGGTTCTGCATTGGTCAAAATTATGTTCTCTTTAAAAGAGGATTTGAAAATTAAGTTTTTTCTCCCTTCCATAGTTAGAAATTATTCCTGAGGCTTTTTTATTGTATTTAGCAGGTGAAGGATAACTAGAATTACTCAGTGACATTTCCTGGTTTTGGTGAATACCTTCTAAGAAATTGCTTTAAATACTATCACTAACATTTCCTTCACAAAAGCTTTTAGAATTTTCTCAACTTTCTTTAGAAAATAACCAAGCCTCACAAAACCCCTTAAAACAGCAGCAAGTAATCCATTGTCCCTTGAAAATGATACATTGCCTTAGCTTGCAAGGCATCATTCGCTATGAAGAACATGTCCTTCTAAATCACCCATGTACTTTGTGGAAACCAAGCGGAAAAATTTCTTTTTAATTATGTCAGCAGATAAAAGCAGTGCGATGAGTGCATCAGCTGCAAGGCAAAACACATCCTTAGGAAGAAAGGGGATGTCTGTGGTTGCTCTGACGTAATTTCTGCCCACAGTAAATCTGAAGACAGTACCTCAGTGAAGTTTTCCTTCTTCACCTTCTGTCTCTAGAAATGATCCTGAGGTAGATAAGGGCAAGAAGAAAGTGCCAGCAGGTTTGCTAGATCTCCTTTACAAGTTAATAACTGATATTCATTGCTGTCTGTGGCCAATGCTTTCTCCATACCAGAAGTTCAAAGGAGGCTAGAGCTGAGAAGTGAGAACAAGCAGGATGTTTGGGCTTGAAGAGGCATGAAATCTCAGCCATAAGCCCATAAAGGCCTTGTACCTTTCCTTGATCCCAAAATTCTTCACAGCTGCCCTTAGCTACATCAGTCCTTACATCCAAAGCTCACTGAAGGGCCAGAGTCTCAAAGACCATCTGGAAGACTGAATGCATTTCTGCAGTTATTATTCAGTATGTTATCTACACTTAAATGAAATAAATATGCCTGAAAGTCATTCTCACATTTTACACATGTATTTCTAAAAAGAGCTTTGTAGAATGTCTGTTAACATCTTTCTATGAAAAGACCACCAAGGTTATATTTCTCTAGCTTTTCCTAGGGAAACCCTCCACAGAGATGGCAAATGCAAAATAATAAAAATGAGCAGTGCTTATAAGGATGAATTTCAGACCTTTACATCACCTTTTATCATCATGAAATTTTTATCTTGTTTTCTTCCACATTTACATGTCCAATATTAAATAAGAAAAGTTAAAAAACTTGTATTTGAGTAATATACTAAGAAACATTAATATCTAACTTGGTAAGGTTTCTTGCACACAAATCTTTGAGGCAACCTAAAGCTAGGGAGTTTTAGTAAGTGTAACAAAATCAGAACAATACTCTAAAATATCTAATTTTCATGGATTATGACACCTATATAAGACTTGCTCAGCAGCTGATTTTGAATTACCCATTCAGGCTAGAAAACTAACTGTTCTAATCATTCTTGCGATTGCTTCATTGACACAAGGTACTCACCAGGCTGAAATCCAAACAGTGTTAGTCCAAATACCTAACGACTTAGGTCACTGGGTTAAATCCCCACTGCCAAATGAACAGACATGCTACGTTTCTGTGCGATAGTTTTACCGAGTCCAAGACATACCAATAAAGAGATTAATTTCTACACATTCACAGTTCTCAGACACCCAATTCCTCTGCATCCTCAGAGTATTCTGCGTGGTGAGGAGCAGCCCCCAAAATTCCTTCTTCTGTGTTTGGTGGGCAGAAACAGCTACAGGTTTAACGTACTGGGCACATCAGAGTCACTGAGGCTGGAGCTGTATGTCTTTACCAAAACAAATGTTTCTGCTACCAGGTATTACAGCGTCTTTTGAAGGAAAGCTGTCACTGTAAGTGCCAGGCTTGTGTGAGACTATAACCATTACACAGGCATTGGGATCTGCACAGGGAAAAATCCTGCATATCTGAGAGCGAATAGCCCAGTTCACCTAAGTTAAGTGCAGATAAATATTGCACATTAACTGCTGATCATTTTCCTCTCGAGTCTTACATGTATACATTTTTAACTACACAAGGCCACCATTTCCATGATCAAAAACATACATCATAGTAGACAACTCATAGCATAAACCAAACATATTGCATGGGATACATAAAATTGCATTTCATTGCTTTAATGTGCAAGGAGTTTACAAACCACCATGCTAATTGGAAGAAGCAAACATTGTTTTATAACTAGTAAAGGGAAGCCACTCACTCTTTTCCCAATCTGCATTCAATTTCTAATTAAATACTAATTAGAAATCAGTATTCCACTTAATTGAATTGTCATACCTTTTGTTGAAAGGCACTTAATGTATTTTAAAGTATTCACAGTTGGAGCAGAATTCCCAGAAAACCTAGCAGTAATGTGAACATATTGTCTTAATGATGTTTTATGAGCTGGCTTAAAAGTATTTTAGAATCCATGTTTCCAAGTCACCTTCAGAGAGTATCCAATATTGAAAATATCAGGAATGTACTAGCTACTTGCTACAGGACTGTTCATTCTTCTCAGGTGAAGAATGAGCATTTCTAGGTGCAGAAAACATAATTCTGATGCTTCATGACCAGCATAGCAAAAATTAAGTACACCAATACATTAACTGAAGCAGGGAGAAATCAACAGAACTGGAAGCAAGACAACCAAAATCAGAACTTAACTATTTCATCATGTGCCTGAAAACTGGACAATCAGAAACCAATTCTCTCAGGATTATAAGAGGTTTCTAAAATATTTATTACTTCCTATCTTAGCAAGATGGAAGCTACTTATTCTCATATTGTAGTACTTTTTCCTAGTTTTCTTTGTGGCTTTCATACTACTTCACCCCTTAATTACCTACCTAAATTGAACGCTACATGGATTTAGATCCGTGTGACTATCATTGGCCCTAAGACACTTGAAAATTTATTGTATTTATTTCTCATATTTTATCACTGTGAAGTGTTTCAGTGAAATACGGATGTAGACTACATGCTACATTATCCCGGAATACTGTTCAAACATGAACAGAGAGGTGTCATTTTCTCCTGGTATTACCTGGCAAAGAATGGCTCCTTTTTGCTGCACATCAGTACAACAAGGTATTCACATTGACAAGCCCGGGTCATGCACCACACCAATGAATGAACCATTATTATTCTTACTGTTATTATATACTACAACATTAGTAAGCAAGCTCACACAATGACTTTCTGCATGGCACCCTTAGCAGAGATAAACTGCAGTCTTAAGCATTATTGAAGTTGTATTTAAATGTTTGTTGCAATCTATACGTCTAAAGACTTTAAAGTTAGAAGAATGATCATACAGATCTTGTTAAATCTCCCATATAACATAGGCCACAGTCTTCCCTGTTCAAAATCCTCCATTAAATTGATTATTTTCTCCAAAAAGCTTATAGCTAAATCCAATAAAACAGTGACATTACTGCTGCTGTAGGTGCTGTAGGAAGCGTTCTTGGAAAATGCAACTGTCTCATAGGGACAGCACAGCCTTCTTGTAAGGTCAGAATTCATCCAAGAATTAAAGAACAGCCTAAGAAAACTTCCATTTTTGTTAATACATTGTTTTTGAGGATAGCTGAGAAATAGTTGTTACCCTTAACTTTAATGGGATTATTTCCACCGAGTTCAGTGTGGAACAGTTTAGCCATAGATCTTCTGATGACTCTTATTCCCATAAGAGCAGAATAAGTGCTCTTTGGAAAGGCTTTATTAAATCAGGAAAGAGAACATTGACCATCATAGCAAGAAGCTTCCTTTCAATGTAACAGTCTGACATATGTGCTGTGTAATATAGTAGTGGTATTTTTAGATACGAAACAAGCCAGATGTTTTCTGCTATTAACATACATAATGATGTCAGAAATATCATCACCAACCACACTAGGAAGAAAAAAAAAAAGCCAACCCCTACATTTTTAAGTTTTACTAGGTTGTCTTTTATCTGTGATCTGAAAAGAAAGAGATGAACACAACTAGCTTTCAAATATGAAAATACTGCTTTTTCTCACTATAACGTGTATCACCACTAAAAAAAAATTATAGGAGAATAAGACTATATTTACTGATGCAGATTAGTTATATGAAGTATATTGCATAAATTGGGGATGAGTCAAAAATATCTGAAACATATCGCTTGGGTGGAAGTTAAATTTGCATCAGGAAAGCTCTAGCTAAATGTCAACAACAAAATATCCTATGCAGTGGAATAGGCCTAGTATCAGTTAGACATGTAAAACTTCAGGAAACAATCCAGTACTTGCAGACATCTGACCTGAATGACCAAGTTCACTTAACTAAAATCTATTTTCAACAGACTCTGTCATGCTAATCCTTATAGAGTATACTTGGGTTAACTGAGCTTTTAGTCACCCAACCAAGATAACAATTGGAAGTCATATTCATGAATTTTATTTTAAACATTCCTGAAAATAATATCATTTGCTTGCCTACCTAGCAAAAAGGAAATATCTGAAGTCACAAGTCCACCAGAACTCACATTTATAAGGCAGATGATAGCAGGAAATATTTCTAAAATCTAAGATGCCAATTGTCAAAGAAGGTAACAGCAAGCATGCAATTCATCCCCTAGAGGCTACAAGTTGAAAGTCAGGTTATTGTACCCTGAAATTCAAAGAGTTGCAACTATTGCAGTTTTCAAAGGCAGTTGTCTCCCAGCTCCCCACAGAAAAGTCTTGAAATCCTTCAATAACACTTAAGTGTTTAAGTGAAGAAATAAATCAAGGGAGCAACTAGTTCAACTGGAGATTAAAAAGTCAGCATAGGAGAGTGCAAAACACACTGAAAGAATTAACGTCCTGTTGTGTGTACAAAGGGCAATAGCCATGGTTTTGCAAAGTGGAGTTCTGAAAATAAGATCATTTGTCCAGAAATATCAGCTACCCTGCACATTGAAAGTCACCTGAAAGCACAGAAAAGCACAAGAATGTGTATGCTGATTAAATGCTTAACTTCCACCTTTTCAAGCAGAAGCTAGGATATAAAGCCACAAAAAGTTTTACTATCCAGAAGGAGGACTTAAGTCATGCAACACTGTAAACCTGAAAGCACCAATTTTATTTCCATCAAAATCAGTACAGGCTTAACCTTTCAGCATTCTCATTTCCATTTAACTACCACTTTATTCCTGGACATGTCTAGAAATACTTCAGCCTTGACAGGGTTGGGCAATTAGGCTCAATCAAAACTAACCCCTATTCACTGGTTCTATGAAAAAAAGTTTTATTTCACATGAAGCAATGAGTGCAAAGCATACATATGTTTTTGAATATGAACAAGTGTTGTTTAATACTTATTTCATTAAATCAAAGAGGTATTTTATTTCAAAAGGGAACATTTTAGAAGGGACAGAATTAACTATGGAGTATGACAGAGGAAGTATACATGAAACTTAAGAAGCTATAAAGTAGTTCAAATCTTACCAACGTTCTTCCAAAAAGAAAGCAAGGAATAAATAGCAACATGTGTGTCTTCAAAAAAGACACATCTTCAAAAATTATTTGAGAATTAAACAGCTAGCAAATTCCAGAGGTAGGAAAAAGAAAAAGTGACTAAGAATATATATAGTGTATTACATTTGGTGGTGGGGAACCCTTCAAGAGGATCCAAAAAGTCCTAAGGATTAAGTGGTTTAAAAGGAGATCAAAAAAAGTTATAGAAAAATAGACAGGGAAAAGGTGTCTCTAATGATAAAGGAGGAGACGATAATGAACATATTAACATTATGGAGTTTTTTTAAACTTCTGGTATAATATCTTATAAATACCATAAATGAAACAGCGGAGACAGGAAATAGGAGAATAATGATAAGAACAAGTTGATGCTGAATGTCAATTTATGCAAGCAGCCAAGTCTGGAGAAGTCATACAGCATGGCAAAGGAATTAATTTACAAGATTAATGCTGACACAATTTTTAGATCACAGAAAAATAGAAAAGTATCAGGTACTTGAAGGTAAAGAAATTAATCAAATACCAGTTTAAAAATAATTAACAAACCAATTAAGAAATTTTGCTTTATTCCAGTAAAATACCAAATGAAATATTCAGAGAAACTGAAATAATTTGAAGATGATGGGACCATCAACTCAATTTTCTAAAAATAAATCCTTTAAAGAACCAAAGAACCCAATTTCTTTCTTTTTTTTCTTTTTTTTTCTTTTTTCTTTTTTTTTAATAGAACCAGGGAAGGCAAGGGAAAGGGAAGACAAAAAAGGTAAATCTAAATTCCAGTCAAGAACTTGATATAGCAGGACTAAATTCCCTGTTGTGCCCCATCCCTTTGATACTACTCTGCTGATTTGAAATGCTGCAAAGGAAGCACAAATGGCCTAAAAGCATCCATCAGACAGAAAGGTGGACAACTAATAAAATGTTGTTTGTTGCCCTGGCTTAAAGAATAAGAGTGCCTTTATGATTATTTTTTCCCCTCAAGCTGGAGAAAGGGCAATTCCCTAGTACTGCTAAGCGTGCGGGCAGCACTGATGTGGTTTAACATGCAAATTTGCACCTCGTTTTTCTAATCTTATACCAACAGTTTCCAGCTACTATACATATTTTTCCTAGCATATAATGAAATCTCACCCTTAAAATAAACTTTTTTTGCTTTAGAAATGTATACTACTAGATCAAAGATAAAAATTATCAGGCAACTAATAGTTAAAAATATAAACAATATACCTTAATGTTCATAGTATCCAGAGAAGAGTTCTAGAGAGGTTTTACTTTATCAGGTGGGGAAACATTGGGTAAGTGTGAGGAAAACCCAAGAGACTAATAAAATCTGGTAGTAAGGTTATCACTGAAGAAAGTAATTTGACCTAGAAAGACTGGAAATAAAAGCAGAAAATAAAGTGAGTTGGAAAATGGCAAGTGGAAAGTGTTATCTGGACAGCAGCCAGACCAAAGGAAGGAGGAAGAGACAAAACGAGTCCTACTAAACCCACGGTTAGAAGTGTAACATGGAAGCAAAAATCAGACTGATGTTCATACAAGTGTCAGGAAGCATGAAGGATGTGTAATCTCTTGTAAATAGCTCTAATGGTAGCATATTTGAAATAATTATTTTTATTTATGATTTCTCAGTTAAAACAAAAACCTCAAAAAAACCCCCAAATTAAAGGAACAAACTTTTTCTGAAAATTCCATTGACCTGAATTCTTCAGCTGTGTTTTGATACTTGAAAAACAAATACAGGTGGAGGAACAAAGTACCTATGCACATAGGAGAGAGAAAAATTATAAGCCAAGAGCAAAAACAAAGAAATAAAATTACAATGAAAAAGGTGAAATAAGATAAAAAGTAAAGCTTAAATTGAATGACACAAGAATGCCGCCATGAGAGATGTATCTATTTCATTAGTCAACCAGATAAATGAAAGCCTGTATCAGCACAATTGAAATTCTGTTCCACCTCAAATTGTGCTTCATTTTGCAAGTTAAAATTGGGGCAGAAGTAGTCTCAGCAAGCTCTAAAACACCAATAAACACAATTCAGGAAGGCTATTACATTAACTGAGCATCCTGTCCAATAAGCCTTAACAATTGTTTCTTTGGCTCATTTCGGATATGTCTGTCTGTGCCTTTCCAAGAAGTTTAGGGTTCTGCCTGGCAAAAGCTTAGTGTCATAGCTAAGGAGAAAGTCTGTAGAAACACTGTATTAAACTATGGTCATGCAGCAAAGCTGTACTGCAGTCTCCATCATTAAACTGAGGTTAAACAGATGAATCATCTGAGCCTCTCAGCTGCTCTGCTATGGAGATGGGTATCAGGGAAGCAGAAAGGTAGCTTCGTTAAAAGAGAACATTAGGAGTTTACATTTTAACAGAAGACATTTTAAGAAACATCGGGTGTCATGA
Source organism: Scopus umbretta (assembly GCA_013400535.1). NCBI lineage: Eukaryota > Metazoa > Chordata > Aves > Pelecaniformes > Scopidae > Scopus > Scopus umbretta. Next base: position 37,624 of record VZTL01026057.1, read on the forward strand.
CTAGTATTTGCTGAGTTAAGGATTGGACCCAAGCTGAGATTTTGGAGTAAATAGCAAATTGAAAG
>VZTL01026068.1:0-22195 GCA_013400535.1 Scopus umbretta
TTTTTTTTTTTTTTCATTCGAGGGAAATTTCCAGTCTAAACCACAGGGCTGTCAGTTGTCCCTCTGTGCGATAAAACCGAGTTGCATCCCACAACACCGGTACGTTGTCGGCAGCCCCGCTGCTGGTCTCGTGGTGGTCTCAGGCAGCAGTGTTTCAGGCTGTCCCCATGCCAGGGCTGTTGCCGCCGGTTGGAAGGCTCCTCTTTAGCCTTGATTTTTGCATCTTGTCTTCCAAAATGTCTTTAAAGCCTCCGAATCTCTCGGAGTGATTTGAAGTCCAGGCAGCCTCCTGTCCAGATGGCTAATATCAGTGGCTCTCCCCTGTGCCCTCGTGTAAAGCAACAGCATCGTTCTCCTTGGTTTTATTTACTTTATCCTTTTAAAAAAAAACAAAACCAAAAACAACAATGAAAGCTGTCCATTTCCTGGAGTGGCTCATTTGGTTTGTACTGCTGTGGTTCGTTTCCATTGGGATAGAAGGGAAAAGATAAACGGATAAAGAGGATAGGGAGGGACCCAGAGGAGAGCTGGCGCAGGATGTCGTCCCTCCTGCATGATGCCGTGTGGCTGGAATGTGTGTCACAGGAGTGAACGTCACACGTCTGAAATGTAAATAATATATACAACAGCTGAAGTGGCAGCACTGCAGAGAAAGTACTTTCGCAGGTTTCTGGATAATATCAAGAAAGCCTTTCCACTAAGCACTGCGAATACAATTTGGTTTCAGCACTGGGCTTGGTAATGGAGCACATTGGAGGGGAATTTATTGGAGTTTTTGGTACCTTCTCCATACTGTTTTTAATAGCAGCTGCAAAGCTCAGCCCTGGGCAGTGGGATGGTTTGAGAGTCCATATGGCGTCTGAGTCATAGAATCATGGAATAGTTTGGGTTGGAAGGGACCTTTAAAGGGCATCTAGTCCAACTCCCCTGCAATGAGCAGGGACAACATAACCACAACACAAACCTAACTGGGTTTTTCCCCTTTTTTCCTATCCTCCTCTTAAAAAAAAAAAAAATACAAGAAACTGAGTTCCTCTGAGCAAGCATTTTTTTTTCTTCCAGGTGCTTCTTTTAGCTTTCTTGGTAGGATCCCTCACCGCCCCATATGGCCTCTGCCATCTGCTCTGCCATCTCTCTCGTGCGCCCTGGCAGCTCCCAGTGCCTCCCTGGGGTCGCCAGCCCATCCGTCTGTCCCCTGCTCCGCACTCCTGCTTCTCAGGGTCCCTGGCCGGCCCTTGGGACCAGCGCATCCCTTGGGCAGCCCCCCATCTCCCTTCGCCTGGCGTGGCCATTAGGAGTTTCACCCTAAGACCTTGCTTAGCACCTCTTGAGGTCGCTCCTGTTAACCCACGTGTGAGCTGGAGCGGAAGGTCACAGGTTGGTGTTTGCAGACACAGATTTAGCCACCTGGCAGCCTGGGAATAACCAAAACACTGACAACTGGATATGGAACATACATAGCAGAGACTACATATCACTATTATATTACTTTTTCTATTGTGTTACACCAGTTTATATACTTGCAGCTGTATCTAGAGTGCTGCTGGATGAGATTTAGTTCAGTCCAAAGACTACTTCATAGAAGAAGAGTGCTCCAGAGTTTGGCAAAGTTTATGCTTCGCTTTCCTGCCCCAAGGCAGCATCCCCATGGCGTTGGCAGTGGGTTACATGCTCGGTGCTTTAATGGCAGTACGCAAAAGGAGATGAAGAGGTATATTTGTTTCTGGCGTGTGTACCTACAGGAATTCAAGTAAGAGTAAGAAAATACTGCTTGTATATACACTCCCATATTTTTACTGCGCATTTCTTTGTCATTGCTCTCTGCTTCTGTAGTTCAGCTGGGGACGGTAATCACGGTGTTTGGATCAGCTAAAAAGGAATTCATTTTTANTCTTTTCCTGGTAGGATCCTGGCAGTCTCAAAGATGCTTTCCTTTAAAAAAATTCCACACCATGATTATTTATAAAAAAGAGATTTGATATCACTTTCTAAACTGCCTGTGTATTTGTGTGGCTTCTGTCTGTACAGTACCAAGTGCCTCCAGGGTAACTACAATTAGAAATAACAGTTAATATCTGTTTTCCCCTGACTGCAAGATAAAGACTGTTGTCTTAACTTCATTTTTTCATATGTATTTATTATGAGAAGCATTTATTAACTGGAAAAGTTAAGTGAAAGAAAGAGCATCACTTGTGAGTACGGAGGGTGGTCCTCTCGGTCCTGCAGCATCTGCAGTGCTTTCCAGAAACATCCCTGTCCTCAGAGAAACCTTCCTTCAGCATTTGTTTGACAGCACCTTCGCAACTTGCTTACGCCTTTCTGCTTGCAAGTGATACTGCTGAAGTTTGAAACCACCATCTGTGGTTGAAACCACCAGAGAGGTGGCTTCCCAGAGGTTTCCCCTGGAGCAGGATCAGTGCCGGTTTACAACCCGCAGAGAGGGTGGCCCAGGGCCGCCAAGGAGTGGGGACCCCTCAGCCACCTCAGAAAGGCACTGTGGGACCCCGGCTTTCCAGCTTGTCAGGCAGGGGTGGTGGCTGGGACAGTAAATCTGTGAAAAATTAGAAGTCCTCAAGCAATGGCAATGTAAGTTCAAGAGAAAGATGTGCCTGAGTCCCCTTGTCTTGTACTCAGAGACTAGATTTTAGGCAGTCTGACAGGTCTTTTGATATTTATGTTACGAGTTGGTACCAGCTCCGGGTGATAAACCTTTGTTCTCCTTATTCTTGACCTCATCCTCTGATTCCAGGATTCTTCTGGCCATCCAGAAGCATCCGACAGGGTGAGCAGGGCCCTTGCCTGGCAGGGGGCTGCGTGTGCCAACAAATTGCTGCCGATTTCTGCTGGGTGTTTCCCTCGGACTGGCTCTGGGTGGTTCCGGCCCCCCTGGTCTGCAGAGGGGAGGGATGGTGCTGTTTGAACCAGCAGGATGGTGATGAAGCGGTGATGGAAGACAGCGGGTCTGTGCAGCCTAGCCTTGTTGCTGACAGATTTCCCCCTGTGCTTGCGTTTGTCCCAGGTAAAGCATAGTAGCCGGTACCGCTGGTGCGCTGGCAGTGCTCTGCTTCGCTGTTTGGCTTCCATAGCTGAAAATCAGTCTGATGGATCCAAGGTATTTTGCACGAAGGCCGCCTAGATCCCTTTGTCAGCTAATTTGCACCGCTCTCTAGTCAGGGAATGACAAATGGTGAGATGCAGCACTAAGAGTATTAAACTGGGAGTGAGATGCAGATGTTTTTCCTTGTTCCTTGGATGAGGATTGTCTCTAGTTGCTGCTGCTGGCCATGATGATGGCAACGGGAAAGAACAAAAAAAAACTGCACCGAGCCGTGAGCCACCGCATGCTCTGGAGACGGGGCATTGGACAGGTACGACCTGCCCTCCTTCACCGTGTCCCACAGCGGCACTTCCCCGCGCTCTGCAGGAGTCTGGGATTGGGATGATGGTGATACAGGGCTGCTTTCACCTCTTTGGGACAAACTGGGCAGGACTGGGAGATGGGCGTCTCCAAGATGTGAATCCTTCCGGCAAGGAGTGGCATTTCTGATGCTGAAGACCAGTTGATGTATACACATCAAGAAGAATTTGGCCCTCCGTTTCTGGGTGCTAGATGAGATCAGCGCAGCCTTGCTTTCCCCCAGTGCTTTGTGTTTGTTTTCGTGGCGCTGCCGCTGCTGCTAAAGGCTATCAGCCTGTTTCTGGAGCCTCATTCAATATACTCCGCCTGGAAAGGCATGTTTCATTTTTAAGTTAAAAAAAAAAAAAAAAACCCACAAAAAAAAAAAAACCCAAACAAACATAAAACACAGCGTGGCACAGATTAAATCCATTTGAGACGACTCGAAAAAAACGCCGTATGTGCAAGTCAATAGGAGGAGGGGAGTGGAAGGGGGAAAAAGCAACTGTGACATATACAAACCCTTTAGTGTGCATAGCATAAGATTTTTTGGCTGGCACTCACATGATTTTATTCAAGGGCTGGGAAAGAACTACGATTAGTTAAAAGCTTCGGCAAAGTCTGGAGGGAGTGCTCTGAAGAGTTGGGAGCCGAGCAGAGGTGACTGTAACTCCTCTCGCAATTTCAGGCTATTCTTCTGCGGCTCAGGACAAAAGCCTTTTCTTTTCCCTCCGTGTTCAAAGAGACATTTGTCTTGAGATGTTGCAGCTGTGGGCCGCGGGATTGCTTGTTTGAAGATACCCCCTCGTAGACGAAAGGAGAGGCAACGCACTGAAAAGTGGTAGTATTTTATCGTGTGTGGGTTCCCCCCCCTCCTCCTCCCTCCCTCCTCCTCCACTGCCATGTGTGGTTTTTAATAAGAAGAAGAATGTGGAGGCAACATTTTCCAGGCAAGGGGAAATTTCCTGTTTCTTTTCTGTTTGTTTAATAAAGTGTGTAGTTGACTGTAAAACTGTAGCTACTTTGTTGTGAACGGGTAATTCAGGCGACTGTCAGGATTGCTTCTTGATGCACTTTTATATACTGCAAGTGAACGTGTTTAAAGCCTTTTTTTTTTTCTTTTTTTTTTCTTTTTTTTTTAATGCTGCGTGGCGTAGGCAACTGAGATTAGTAAGAATTAGGCAAATGGCTTCTGCTTTTGTTTCTGTGAGATAGTACCAGCCGTCTTGCGGTCACACAAAGGCTGCCATTTAGCAGGGAGCGCTCCCTAATTCTCTTGGCAGGGGTGCCATTGGGATCGGATACAAGTGGGTGGCAAAGGGGAGGAGCGGCAGGAGAGGACAAGCAGGCTTTGTGTATTAAAAATGAAACAAAAGCACTTTATACGCCGGGCTGCGTGCAACAAGCGGCGCTGCCTGTGAGCCGGGGTGGAGTTTGAGTTCTCACTGTGACTGCAAAACCTTTCTTTTTTTTTTTTCTAATTTTTTTTTTTTTTCCATAAACCCTCCTCTCCCTCACCAAGCGCTCCCTGCAATGCTGGCGAGGGTCTGCAGGCAGCTGAAAACGCCTAAAAAATTACATATCCTACAATATTTGCCACAACTTTGCAGGAACGGCTGGGGCTTTATCGGCAAAATCACCTTCAGGTGGCGGGGGAGCCACCAAATCCGTGAGGCTGTTGGGAGGGAGGGTTGATCCCACCCCAGCCCCAAGAAGAGCTGGTCCACTGCCTCCTGCCCGCAGCAGCCCGGCTTGCTCTGCTGCCCGCGCGTGGCGAGGCAGCGACGGGCTTGGCTTGCACACCATCATACTCCTCGGTGGAGTGAGCCCGCTGGGATTGCAGCGCCTGGCAGAGCGAAAGAGTTAATGGCTGAGATGTTTTATCAGAATTTGGGGGGGGGGGCGTCTGGCTGTTTAATTACTTTCTGATCCGTGGCATACCTCGTTCTTAATGAAGCAGTCGCACGCAGAACAACGTGCTGTATGAGCTCGGGTGAAAAGAAAAGCGTACCCAGTTTAGCTTGGTTTTGTCAGCCCAGTTGTTTTGGTTTGAATGTGTTTGTGCAGGAGGCAGGAACCAGGACGGTGAAGAATAGACACAGGGCGGTGAAAAGGCAAGGAGGGAGGCAGGCGGGGAAAATATACCGCGGTTTAACTTGCAAACTTGCCAATGGTTTTTATTAAAACGTAATTTCCATGCATGATGCACTTCATCTCGTATTGATTTGCTTAAAAACTTTCCTTGTCAAGCTGAAGTAAATTCCCTCACTGGAGCAGGAGAAATGAGAGACATTCCTCTGACTACCTCGCAGTTTCCAGCCAGCATTCATCCTCGGCTACTGCACTTTTGTGTGCGGGTGAGGGTGACATGCCTAAGAAGCCTGTGTCATCATGCACAATTACATCCCTAATCCCAAGCAAAGACACAGATGCTGTTTCAAAAAAAAAAAAAAGCTGTGTTTCGTTTGAGTTTCAAAGAAGCTTATGTAATGGCAGCATAATAAAACCGTTATTTTGGGGCTCGGATTAAATGTCAAGGTTTCAGATAACCCGTGGTTTTGTCTCCCATGCGCCACGCTCGCAGGAAGCCACCACCAACCTCTGTTTGCCCGCTGCCCTGCCTGAGGATGCTCCTGGTCCCCGGTGGGCACCGAGCTCTGAGCTCAGCTTGCCCAGCCAGAGGCGTACGGCTGCACCAGCGTGGGGACGGGCACGGCGGCCGCCGGGGCTGGGACCAGCACAGCCACCTTGCCCCTGCATCGGGTTCCTTTTTATTCACAGTTGCGATGTGAGGCTGGTAGGTGATGCTGTAAGCCTTGGAGATCCTAGACGTTAGTAAGCGTTTTAAGTCAGTGTTATAATGCACTCGCTTGTTAACCTGAGAAAATAATCTAGCTGCAGTATAGTGCTTCACGTAAGGATTGTGTAAGCGCTCTGAGATTTGTACATGTTTTTATTCTTGCTTATCTGCTTACGGCAAGCTTCTTTCGGTTATCCAAATCGTCTCGGCATTCTACCCTGCCGACTGACACAGTTGCACTTCCATCTGGACGAAATGCATGCAAACATAATGTATTACTTCCAGTAGACGCTAATGGCGATCTCGGTAGGAGAGACGGAGAGAAGGACCCATTCCAAAAACGTTCACGTGTAATGCTGAAAATCTTCAGTCCAGGTCTGCTGGGTTGGTTGGTTCTTCATTTCTTAAAGCAGATTCAATAAAACGGGAACGGAGAGCCATTAAACCCATTCCATTAAACCTGCCTGTTTCCATGGGGTTATTTTTCCCATGTCAAACAAACGTAACTACGTGCTATCCCGCGTTTCATACGCAGCAGTGTAGATCCCTCCCCGGGGCGATGCTCTGGATGCCGGCACGTTCTGGGAGGCATCGCTTTGGCCCATAGCGCCTGCGTCTGTCACATACGCATCAGCTGGCGGAAATCTTGCTAATACTTTACCCGTCAGCAATCTGGACAAAAAGGCACGTTTAACTTTCCCTTAAAAGAAAAAAAAAAAAAGAAATCGGCGCATTGCTCTTCTCATTAGTTTCTTCCCCTCATTGTCATTGGCACATGGGGTTGCAGCGACACGATTTCTGGTGTTGACCACAGTCCAGAGGGCTGGAGCCAGCCCTGCGCGTGAGGGCCAGCGAAGGAGCCTCCCGCTCTCGGCTTCAGGCCGACTTACTCCAACAGTGCCACAGACAGTAGCATTTGTTCTCTAATTCTCCATGTGAGTGGTTTGACCCCCCAAAATACCCAAAACCAGCTCCGCGGAGGTCATTCAGCCAAGCCCCGTCCTTCTCCAGCTCACCAGCACCAGCACTTTTACTGTGAGTAAGCAGTGATACCTGTGATGTAGAGTGGCAGGGAAAAATGCTCTTACCCAGAAGCAGGGAAGGCATTTACTGTGTCTGTCAGCCCCTCAATAAAAGCATCAGACACCCGCTATCCTTAAAGGCGGTACAGATGTTGGCTGGTAGCCCTGGAAGGTTCTTCTGCAGCAGGGGGGCGGTTGGCAAGGAGAGGGGCTTCTCTGAGGCTGCTAGTGAGGGGCTTTGAAGGTTCAAACCCAAACCCCCCAGGCCTGGCCATCTCACGGTGCGGCAGCAGAAATCAAACACCGCTGTGCGCCCAGAACACCCGCTCCCCCACCTGCATTTTTCCCAGAAACTGCCTGGGTAGCCGAAAAAGCTGAGAGTTTTTTTACAGTCCTAATGTAATAAGTGCCCTTACTGAGTGGTAGAGGGAGGCGTAGAAATTTCTAAGTGACTTGTCCAAAAATGAACAGGTTAATCCCCAGCAGAGCAACAAATAGGATATAAAAATCGGCCTTCTGCAGCCCTTGGTGGTGATCGTTCCTTTCCTCACCTCAGCCTGGAAAACATGTCATCTTGAAATGAGAAAAACGCAGCACAGATGAACAGACCACTGAATAGAAATGTTTGCAAGGGAGCAGCCCACGGCAAGGTGTGTGTAAGCGTGCAAAGAGCAGTGTCCTGCATTGGCACGAGTGTGCTCGCCGCCGTGGTGGAGCAGGGTCTGCAGCCATTTCGTCCTGTATATGCAGGTCCTTCACGCGGGCTCCAGCCGCACATCCCAGAGCATCCTGTGGATGCAGGGATACACCGGGTTTGGTTTTACAGAGCAAGCTGAGCTTCGCCATTCCCTCCTTGAAGCCTTTTGGTAGTTGGTAATAAAACAGAATATATGCCTGTATGCTAAAGAGGTCTTTGGCGTCCTGCTCTTTCTGTGATTTTCCAGTAATCCTGTTTTTTTTAGTGGATGTCTGTTTGGACTTGTCTTTCTGAGGTGGTCAAAATGGTAAAGTCATTCCTTAAAAAAAACAGACCAAGTGCCAGTGTACATCTGTGGAACGAAATCCCAGCCCTCCTGCAGGCAAGGGAAAAAATTACTGCTGGCTTGGGTTTCACTCCTAAGATGCTAAAGAAAACGGTTGAAGAGCCCGGCAGCTCTGGCTGACGCGGTGTGGCTGAGACGTGGCCTGTGTCGGTGAGGCTCGGCACAGCGGAGATACATCCCCGTAAAGTCCCAGCTGGCTGAAATGGGGTTGTCCATCCCTGTCCTGGAGCATATCTCGCTGGGTTTTCTCTCCATCTGGGGCAAAAGCGCAGCCATACTCCTAGAGGAAAAACTGGACCTTGGGCTAAGCTCCGCGCTGCGTTGCCGTCACCCCCCGCAATGCGTTGTGCAAGCTGAAACCACGTGCCGCTGCCCCTCACCCGACACAGGAACCAGGCGCAGGTACCACCGCTGCCGGGGGCACCTTCCCGCTGCCGCCGGTGTAAAAGCCGCGCTCCTTCTGCTTGCAGGTATTCGCCCTCAGATCATGAACGGCCCCATGCACCCCCGGCCCCTGGTGGCACTGCTGGACGGGAGGGACTGTACGGTGGAGATGCCCATTTTGAAGGACTTGGCGACGGTTGCATTCTGTGACGCACAATCAACTCAGGAGATTCACGAGAAGGTAACGTGAGCCGCGCGGGCGGGCCGGGGGACGGTGTGCTCTGGCATTCCTCTTCCAATTCTTCTTGAGAAAAAACATGCACAAAGCTGCACTTGGAGGCCATCAGCAGATAACATCAACAGAAGTCGCTGTTGATGAAAATTCAGCGAGTCTGTTTTAAAAGCCAGATGTTATTTTGGAAAAAAAAGTCACCCTATCTCTTAGCATCAGGTTTTTTACATCAATCTTATTAACGTTTCTCATTTTTTTGAAGTCTGCTTGCTCAGTGCAGCGGTGGCAGCACTCTGTGCCTCCCCGGGGTGCGGCGCAGTTGCTCTGGCTTTGCTGGCGCCATCCTGCGCTGCAGCTGATGGGTGCTGGCTGCATCTCAGCAGCTCGTTTCTCCCCAGCAGTGAGCTGCTGAGGTTTGGGCAGCGTGCAGGCAGATCTGTGCAGTGTGGATGGGTGTTTCTGCTTGGAAGCTCAATTAATTGTAAATATTTTTTTAAAAAGTGTTCTTTGTGTGCATTTAGATAACTCAAATGAGGTTTGAAAGGATCAGAAATCACTTCCAGGGTCTGGGAAAGAGAACTACAAATAGCATTAGTGCTGATCTTCACAGTGCTTCAAGTGTTAAATGCAGGGGAAAGACGATGGAGTTTTTTATGAGACGTTGGTAGATGAGAGATGAGCCCGTCTTGGAGAATTTGGATAGGTCTTGGGTTTCCAGAGCACCAAGGTAGCTTATGGTGAGCACCGAAGAAGGTTTGAATCTCTGCTGAAGGGGATGGAGAACATCCTTGCATGACTGTACAGCCTCACACAGATCTTTGTAGGTACTCTTGAAAGCATCCAGGAAAGGTTAATGTGAACGGTGTGACAGGTATTTGTACCTTCAACATACAAAAGAAGGTCGAGGAGTTATGCGTGACACGCAGTTGTGTTCAAAAACAATAGATACTGCCGTAAAACCTAATTCCTTTTTAAAAGCAGAATTACTGCTGGTTGGAAGCAGAGGGGCTAGCAGATAACCGCCTGGAAAAGGGTCCAGGTGAGCGACAGGCTGTTTTCCTCCGCCTTGTCTCCGCAGACATAATAGGATAATTTTCAGATATCCATCCAGTCTGTCCCCAAAGGGAACGGCCTCGGTGTCAGTGGGTCACATCCCTGATAGTTCTGGTGACACCTGGAAGTGTCGGCTTGCACCGGGCCTGGGTTAGACGGTAGGTCAGCAGTGAAAATGTACGGTTTACTGTGTAGTACTCCTGCTTCAGGAGCTGCAGGCGTCCCCTCCAGGTGTCCTGGTGGCTCCTGACATCTCTGTTCTGTTCCAGGTATTAAATGAAGCCGTTGGGGCGATGATGTACCACACCATCACACTGACTCGAGAAGATCTAGAGAAGTTCAAGGCCTTACGGGTCATTGTTCGAATAGGCAGTGGCTACGACAACATTGACATCAAAGCTGCGGGGGAGCTTGGTAGGTCTCAGCTCTGCACCCCGATTCCCTCCCACACCCCTCCAGGTCTTTAAAATCAGCACCAGTACCTGCTGCTTCCCAGGAGAGCATCCTGGCAAAGCGGAGTTGCAGGTAGGACCTCCCAGAGGGGATTGATTCAGCCCTTCCAATTACAGGTGCAGTTTACATTTTTTGCATGTAGAGAATATTAGGACAAGAAAACTTGACCACAAAGTAAACTAAATGGTGCAGTTTCAGAAGGCAGCTTTTAGGCTCATACTGACTGTGTTAACATACTGTCCCTCGTTCCCATGGTGTCCCTAGATCCAGGCGCCCCCCTTGTACTGATGGATATCGGTATGGCTGTTCTGTTTCCGGCAGAGGAGAGTTGATCTAGCTTTATAAAAATTGGAGGAAGGGTGTTACATTTTAGTTTGTTAAGCAAGATTATCTCTTGAGCTGATCTGGTTCTCGGAGTCATGCCCACACCGCTGGGAAGGCAGCGTGTCGGACGTGGGAGCAGGAATTGTGCATTGGCTTGTTGCTGACTCCTTTGCCATCTCATCAAAGGTGCCTCAGGAACTTGAAAAAGCGATTTACTGTAGGGTCATGTTACAGGGACTGCCAAAATACGGAGGGCCACATTTTCAGAAAGGAGCCCCTATGCCCAGCTAGGGGATTTTTCTGCACGCCCGGGTTTGTGGAGTGTGTGTAGGCTGCGTTGCGTGGCTGTCCGACGGTGCGGGGGCCACCCGATTTCCGTACTGGTTTGGATGGTCACAGAGACCTTTGGCCATCTGCACACCCCCAACTAGGAGAGCCTAATTGTATCTGTGATTTCAGCAGCTGAGTTACAATCGGTTTTGATTATCTGATCCCAAGATTCAGTCTATCAAGCAGTCCTAACAATAGTGTTTAGGGTATCTTGTATTAAAGGTTATCTCTGGGGAAGTGAAGAATAACAGCCATTTCACGTGAGCCATTTTACAAGGATAATTGCGATAAGAGAGTTTCAAATAGTCATTCCTAAAAAAGCAATTCTCAATATAGTGAATTATTTTTTTTCAAGAGGAGAACAGTGTCTTCTCAACGTAATGGTTTCTTCATGTTTTTAACTCTTATTGTTATTATCCATTATAACAATGTTCTGAGGCTTTGAACATCAAGAAAGGAAAAATATAACGAATAAAGTAATGGGATACTGCAGTATAATCCTTCTTTTTATACTTGGCAAATTGGGTGGCCAAATGATGTGGTTTCGAGTAGAAAATGTAATGACTACCCACAAATGTAGCGTAAAGTTTAATTGGTATTGCTTTCCATAAGGTGGTTTTTAGACTGCGCAGTCAATAAATGACCAGTGTCTAAACACGGCGCCTGGCCACACGCTATCAGCCGCCTGCGCCTAGCTGGCCGGGCTGACCAGTTTTGACCCACTAGAAGACACCCCCAGAACAGGATGCTGGTGTTGAACCATCCGCCGTGGGTATTTAACCCCCGGTGCTGGCAGCGTCTGCTCCTGGGAGCATGGCGATACATAACAGCGTAAGAAGCTCGTGGGAAAGGCAGCCTGGTTTCATCCAGCTCGATAAGCAAGTGGTCCATCAGAAAAGGGACACGTGCTGGCTTGGTGATGGCTTGGTGATGGAGACCCTCAGTGGAACTGCAGGCCGATGGGGAATGCTGCCGGAGCTGCCCATTGCCCTCCAGCCTTCTTGTCTCTCCTCTTCCTCTGTGAGCAACCACGGTCTCTGCCTAAAAATGGGCAGGAGCAGTTGCCTGATACTGAAACGTGTGGTAGGCTTGGGAAACCCTCCCTTTCCCTCCATTAGGGGCTTGGGCAGGTGGTCAGTGTGGTTTCTGGGCTGCACCCGAGTCCCCAGGGTAAATCAGAAGTTCCCTTTGTGGAAGAGATGGGGAATGTAAAATGAGACAGCATCGGCTTGAGGAGCTCACGGGGACCAGAGCATCGTGACCCTGTCACCTGAAAGGGAGAGGAGGTGGACAGTGTTTTTAGGGGTTGGTTGGCAGTGGGTTTTTCTCTCCCTGTGGGGTCAGTCAGTTTTCTCCTGGTTTCTGTAGGTCTTCCAAACAGCCACAGGGTGGAAAACAGTTTTAAGAACAGAAAAACAGGTTCCTGGGAGCAGGGAGATTGGCAGGGGGATGGGAACAGGGTTTTTATTTTGAATCAGTGCCCCTCACCGTGGAAGGGGACTTTGTGAATATCTTATTCTGTCTCTATCTCCTACTTCTTTGTGGTTTCTACTCAAAGGCCTCAGTCCAGTAAAGCACTTAAATACACAGCCATCTTTGAACATGTGTTTAAATCGCATTGAATCCGGTGGGATATAAGCGTGTGCTTAACTGCTCTGCTGAACAGACGTGAAATGAAGCACACCCTTAGGCGCGTTACTGAGCCAGAGCCTGGACAGGGCAATGGCTGGGGAGGCGTTTTCCATGAACTTAATACTTGCAGCTCCGACCAGGGACGCAACGGTTTAAAATGAACCTTTTGTGGCAACGGAACAACAGATGTGTTATCGAGATCCACAGCGGGGCAGGCAGGGGTGTGCCGCAGTGGTGGGGTGGAAGAGCTTCCCTGGCACAGCCGTGCCCCCTGCCCTTCCCAAATTTTGGGAAAACCTCCAAATTTTGTGGCAGGAGCAATCAGTTCCTCCTGCAGGAGCATGGGTGGGTGTTTGTGGTGGGTGGAGGCTTACCACAGGGTGTTTTGAGTCGACTGTCGCGGCGCTTGTTGGTGGAAGGAGAAGCTGGCCCTGCCACGCCAGCCTGGTGCTCCATCCCGCTCGAGTGCACCAAATTATTGTTCCCTAAATAATTTAATGGTTGAACAGTCTTATTGGGGAAAAGGAGGGACTTCTGCCAACACAATTTAAGTTGCTTTTAAGGTAGATTACACTAAACAACAACAAGCCTTTCTATTGCAAAACAAACCTTTGCTGCTGGAGTTACTCCTGCGTAGTTGTAACACTTGAAATCTGCACTTGTCCTTACTCCGGAGAGATGCGGAGGTGTAGCGGACCCCGGAGCATTACCGGTCACGATAATGAGATTTTTGCAGAGATTTCAGGCTGCTGTACATAAACCCTGCACGTCCTGGGAAAACATTACTCCGAATGCTTCAAAAATGATGGGCTGGCTGGGAGATGTGAGGTTGAAGAGCCAGGAGCCCCTCTGCTTAGCTGGGGAGGGGGGAGCGGTGGGGCGAGCAGCCGGGGCTGCCCCCCCTGAGCCACGGTTGTGCTTTGTGGTGTTGCCTCTGCAGGGATCGCCGTCTGCAATATCCCCTCGGCCGCCGTGGAGGAGACGGCCGACTCCACCGTCTGCCACGTCCTCAACCTCTACCGGCGAAACACGTGGCTCTACCAGGCGCTGCGGGAAGGCACGCGGGTGCAGAGCGTGGAGCAGATCCGGGAGGTGGCCTCCGGCGCCGCCCGCATCCGGGGGGAGACGCTCGGCCTCATCGGCTTCGGTACGTTGGCAAAGGGCAGGCAGCCTGCGAATGGTGCGTGAGGTCCTGCCTTTGAGGAAGACTCGGTGCCACTTCTCTGCCCTAGGAAGGACCTAAAATGAGCATTTTTCAAACCCTGAGCCACCACGGTGGATCGATGTGAATCCTGATTTTTCAGGGAAGGAGTTGTACTTTGTGAGCCTTGGCTGAGCCCTTGGAGGAGTGCTGGTGAAACCTGGCAGTGCCCCAAGAGGGTCCATACCTGGTAGTGCTGCCATCCTCTCCCAAAAAACCCCATCCCTGAGGCACGGCTACACCAGCCCGACTTTCTGAGCCATTCTGCCCTGTGCAGAAAACAGTTTGTCTTCAGTTCATCCATAGCTATAGAGAGTTTCAGCGTCAGAGGTAGCATCAGCACCTCTGCTGACAGCCCTCTTGGATATCCCTTTCGGGAGCAAAGTCCAGCCATCACAAGATGGTTCAGGAGGTGCATTCAGGCAGCAGAAGCTCGCTCGGCGCTTAGTGGCTGGACACAGGCAAAGTGGCAGAAAGGCGAGCAGGGGAGATTTGGCACGGTGCCGGTTTAGGGAGCAGTTCTGGCTGCCGGAGGGTGGCTGCTGGTGAGGGAGTGCCAACCGGGAGCCAGGCCACAAATGTTGCAGCAGTATTTCCACCCATTTTCTGTGTGGCAGCCGTTTTCCCCACTTGCTTCATGGTGTTGGCTTGCAAAGCTCTAGGCTAATAAGTGCAAAAAGCTGGCATAGAAGCATGTTTAAATGGGGAAACTGAGGCAAGGCGGGTGGGTGGAGGTTAGAGCAGGAGATCCAGGTTAGCCCAGGTCTGTCTGGCAGGGCCAGGGTGTGCTCTCGCAGCTGGACGTCCGTGCAGGCACCCAGCTGATGTCCCCTGGTCAGCCACGCATCTCTGGTGCACCGGGACGGCGTCCGGTGCGTGCATGCACGGGGAACGTTGCTGCGCACCGCTAACCAGGCACGTGCTGGGCTGCTGCGCTGATGCTAGCTGGAAAAATTAACAGCTAAATAAATAATTGAGGCTTGGCACACAGGGCACACGGAGCGTGCACCGCCCGTGGCGGGGACGGGCAGGGGTGTCTCCAGCAACGCCGCAGACACCCTTCCCCAGCACAGCGGCTGTAGTAGTGCTGGGCTTCCCAGCCAGGACAGTTGTCTTCGTCATGCCCAATTAACCAGCCGTTCAGCGAGAGGCTGAAAAACCTATCACAAACAAGTTGCCTAAAAAAAGGTGGCGCTTTTTTCTTTCCTTTTTTGGCTCTTCTTGGTAGACACAGCGCCGCAGAGGATTGTTGCTCTGCAATGTCCGGAGCTGCACGTTGGTGGGGCTGAGCCGCCCGTTGGGCCTTCCCCACCAGACCTGCATGGCCGTGGATGGTGCTACACGTTCAAAATGCTGTGAGCTGGCAGGTGCCTAATGGCCTCACTCTTCATGTTGTTCGGGTTTTTAAATAATTTTAACACAAGCATCTCACATTTGCTAGAACCAAGCACAGCCCTGCCTGTGCAAGGTGGCTTGGGTTTGCCCTCCAGCCAGCATCCTTTCGGGGCTGTCTGGGGAGCCCAGGAGGTTCCAGGGGACCCCCACAGCAGTCCCTGGGCCAGGCTGGGGCGGGGGGGGGCGGTCAGGCCACGGGGCAGCTCGGCCGCGTGGAACCAGGGCGGTGGGAATCAGTTAAATTATCCCTTCGTTCCTCCGCACACAGGTCGCACTGCGCAGGCGGTTGCGGTCCGAGCCAAGGCGTTTGGCTTCAACGTGATATTTTACGACCCGTACCTGCAGGACGGCATAGAGAGGTCCCTGGGAGTCCAGCGGGTCTACACGCTGCAGGACCTGCTCTATCAGAGCGACTGTGTCTCGTTGCACTGTAACCTTAACGAACATAACCACCACCTTATCAACGACTTCACGATTAAGCAGGTAATTTGCCTCGCGCACGCGACCGAGGAGAGCGCTCTGCTCTTCAGTGAGCAAACCCCAAGCGTCGGTGCCGGCCGTGGGCCCTTCTGCGGTCATGGCCACAGCGAGCCAGTGCCTTAGTGCCCACGGGCTACTTCTGAAATGCCTGGTTGCACCCAACAGCCCATCTGTCTCCCCACGGTGTTTACCAGGGGTAACATGCTACCAGGTAAGCAAGCCCTACGCCCGTGGTGTGGAGGTGATGGCGGGAGCGGGTTTTGCTTGCCGATAACCAGCCAGAGCTGGGCCTTCCATAGAAAAACCACATGCACTGGGATGGGGATTGCTCTGGGGCAGGAGCACAGCCGCTCAGCATGAGAAGCAGGGTGCCGTCCTGGCCAGAGGCGCCCCGGGGTGCCTGCCGCTGCGTCAGGGCAGGGTAGGACCGTGTCGCTGCACCGAGCTCACTTTCCTCTCTCTCGCCTCGGCCGCCACCAGATGAGGCAGGGAGCGTTCCTGGTGAACACGGCGCGCGGCGGGCTGGTGGACGAGAAGGCCTTAACTCAAGCCCTGAAGGAGGGACGGATACGAGGGGCTGCGCTTGACGTGCACGAGTCTGAACCGTTTAGGTAAAGCTCTGGCTTTTTCTTGGGTTGCCATCTGTAGCGGCGTGGCCAGGGGGCACCCAGCAGCCACGCGCCTTCTCACACACCACCAGCGCTGGGCGACGGTCCTGCTGGTCTGAGAAAACGCCCGGCACCTTGCGGCATCCATCGGGCCGGCTGGCACGGGGGTTACAGGTGTTTGAAGGGACACTGGGAGCTTAGAACAAGCAATCAGCCTGCGGGTTTGGGTTGGGTTTTTTTTAAAAGAAAAGGCACTCCGTAGTCCAGGAGAACAAATTTACCACGTTGAGTGTTGGGCAGTTTTGCCCGTCGGCTGCTGCTGCTAGCTGGGAAGGGGTCGGTTATAAGTGGGAGTCCAGCTCCTCTCGCCGCAGACTGGGGGTGAGGGTAGTACTAGTAGGTTGCTTGTGTTTTCAGAAACAATTTTTTTAAAAAAGGTAGTGTGCTTCCGCAAAGGGGGAATTCCCCCATATCCACCCCTGCCACGTTGTGCTGGGTGACCTGCAAGCCATCCCTGCATCGCCACACTGCCACAGGGACACCCCCAGGCGTTTATTCCTGTGGGAACATTGTGAACAACCACGCAGTAGGTTGGTTTTTCAGCCCTGTTGGCTCTTTTTTTTTGGTGCATTTTCAGGGTGCACCCTCCACTGGAGCCGTGCTTCCTCCCCAGCGGTTCCGGGGCCATTTCGGGCTGGCAGGATGCTGTTGGGCTCCTTCCAGCCCCGGCGCCACAGGCGAGGGGCTGGGGACTGAGGCTGGCATACGCAGAGGGCAGGCCACAAGCCTTTTGCCATTCGTAGCGTATTTTATTTTCCTTTTAAACATGGATTCATCTTTCCTTTTTTTTCCTCCCTACTCCCAGTTTTGCTCAAGGCCCGTTGAAAGATGCTCCTAATTTAATCTGTACTCCGCACACCGCTTGGTACAGCGAGCAGGCGTCGCTAGAGATGAGAGAAGCTGCTGCTACTGAAATACGGCGTGCGATCACAGGTACCCAGCCCCACGGCGAAGCTGGGGTTAGCTCACGTGTGCGCCTGGAATGTGAGCCAGGAGGGGTAGAGACAGGGCTTCACCCTGGCTGTGTCTCAGCAGGAGACTGGGAAAGAGCTTTAACCCTGATTTTCTTCCCAGGGAAAGAGCTGAGAAACGGAGCTTTACTTTTCTGTCATTTGGGCATGTTTGTGCTTGGGTGAGGGTTTTTGGTGTGTTGGGTTCGGGTTGGTTGGTTTGTTTGAAGTCAGCGGGGCACTTGTGCAGCACAGCAAAGACTAGCGTCAGTGACTGGGAAGGAAAGGACAGCAAAGTAATAGTTGCTGCCCCTTTTCATGGTGTTAACCCAAAAGATGGTGCAGATCATAGCCCGCTACATGCCAAAACCAAATCCCAAAGCAGTGAAGGCACCTGTGTCCAACTCTTGCTGTCACTGAGCTTGCTCCAAGATGGTGGGCATGATACTCCAGCAAATGAGCAGTTCTCTTGTCCTAAAAATTGCCCCCTCCCTTGTTAACCTGGATGGCACAGCTTCGTGTCTGGCTGGCCCCTGCTTTGAAATCAGCAGGCTCAAGGCAACAGCTCCGAGAGTTGGGATGCACGGTAGGAATCTGGTCTCCAACCCTGCACCTCGGGACAGCCAAAACATCCTCCTGAAACAAGGGGTACGGGATTTCTGCACCTCCCCTTCGCCGCGGCCTTTATTCTAACAAATGTAGTGAAATAGAAAAATTGCAGCTCATTATCAGAGGGTGATAAAGCTCAGACTCGCCTGACATACTTACCTTTATTACCAACTCCAGGGCGCATCCCAGAAAGCCTAAGAAACTGCGTGAATAAGGAATTCTTTGTCACAACAGCTCCGTGGTCAGTAATAGATCAGCAAGCAATTCATCCAGAGCTCAATGGTGCCACGTACAGGTAAGCCGGAGAAGGGGCCGGTCGCATCCCGCCGCGGCAGCCAGCTCCCTGCAGAGGTACGGCCTGGGATTCCGCTGTAAAGCGAGCACAAAAACCGAAGCAACGATTTCCCCGTTGGCTCAGCCGGTGACTGCAGAGTCCCCCTCCTTGGGGAGCAGCAGTCACATCGCAGGGATTACCAACGCTGCTTGTTTTAACCACGGGTTTATAAAGCCTCCCATTTATAAAGCCTTCCTTCTGGTGGGCCGGCAGCCGCTTGTGTGGCATCTCCGTAAGCGCCAGGACCCCCAGACCCGTAAACAAGCAGGACGCAACTTCTAAACTGAAGAAGTGATCGCAGGTTTGCTCTGCGCTTCTGTCCATGCACTGACTGCCTGGGCTGGGGGCCTGGCCCAGCTTGTGGCTTAATAAGCCAGGGTAAAAACCTCCAAATATAGGTCTGTAGTCAGGTGGCCTAATTTCCACCTAAATCCCTGAGATTGGGGCTCTTTATTGCTCCCCTTTGGAAGGCTCAAATCACACTGACAGGAGGCATTAGGCATGAGGACTCGGCTGGAGCATGGGCAGCCTTCAGCATACCACTGTTGCCAAAAATACTCCGATACACAAAAAAACACCCCAGGCCTGCAGGGCACATCAGCTCCTGTTCCAGGGCAGCGGCAGGCAGGAGCGCATCTGGCAGCAGAGCCCTTGAGAGGGCAAGGCCCCGCGCAACGCATGTGCTGTGGCCCTGCCCGCTCGCCGCTGCCGGCAGGTCACAGGCAGCGACTGCTCACTTGGACCAGAACAGGCAGACTGAAACATCCCAGCGCCCAAAGCATCCCCCTCGGTCCTGCTCCTGACCGCTCCGAAGCACGTGAGCAATGCCGTTACCCTGGGGACAAGCCTTGGCTTCCCGGCTTAACCTCTGCCTCTGCAGGGTGCTTCATCCTCGCTAAGCTCCTCGGGGGCCGCGGCCCCGGTGCCCCTGTAAGCTGGCAGCTGGGGTCAGCTCACCACCTTCAGGGACCAGCTCACCACCTTCAGGGACAGGTAGAACCGCCCTTCCCCTCCGCCCTTCCCCAAGGCGACGGCAGCAGCAGGGAGGTGCTTGCGGCTGGGTCCCTCGGTCCCCACACCAGGGAGGGTCTGCCCCCACGCCGCGTCTCCCCTCTGGACAGCTCCAGAAATCTCATTTCTTCTCCTGTCTGACTCAGTGTCGTTTCTTGGAATACGTACCACTCACCCTGCTCTTAGCAAGGAAGACAGACTAGGCCCGACCCCATTTTCCAGCTGTGCTCTCTGGTTACATGAGGAAGATGCAGCTCGCCTTCCGTAGAGGGGAAAACACAAACCGGGCATAGGTGTTCAAAGGTATTCACATGCAGGGAGGATTAAGTCAGCGTGCTAGCGCTTGGTGTTTCAGGGAGCATTTAACATCATTCCTTAACCAATTCAAGAAATTAGCCTTTTCAGAAGAGAAAAGTTGTCTTGTGGTTCAGCCACCAGTTAGGAGGTACAGAACAAGACGCAGCCCCGGTATCATAGCGGCCGCTTACCCAAGACCTGCGTCCAACCTGTACACCTCGCCCTGGTCGTGCGGGAGTGTTTAAAGCCGATACAGATTTACCCAGCAAAGGCCAGCCTAGAGCTCTGCAGGAAGAGCTGCAGGAAAAAAAAAAGACCTGACAATAAAAAGGAACGGGGAAAGAAACGGGAGAGCAGGGAGAAACCGGTGTCACGGAGGCCAAGCAGCGTTAGGGGCGCGGGGGGGGGGCAGCCGCCACCCTTCCGCGCTCATCGCGGGCTGCGCTGGGGCTTACAGAAAACAAAGCACGAAGGGGCGCAGGAGGGGAGCGGAGGGGGCAATTGCTGCTCAGCACATCAGCTCAGGTACCGCCGCTGCTGTCCTGGCCTCCAGTGAAGGAGCTGCAAAAAAAAAAAACCAACAACAAAAAAAAAAGCCAAGCTCGCTCTTGGAGAGGATTACTCCCTCTCATCTGAACTTTACCTTTCTGTTGTACTAGCTTCTAGTCTGACGTTGTCCCTTTTGTCAAGGGCATTTGGTTTGTTAAAGGAAATCAATTCGTGCCCATTTGTTAACGGGATACTGGGAGTCTGCCTCAACTTACAGGCATCAAGCACAGCTTTTTTTGGAAAAGCGCTCAAAGCGAGCGATTTCTGTTCTAACAGCTTTTTTTAAAAAAAAGAAAAAGCTGAGAGGTTAGGTGTTGTTGACAAGAAACTTCAGCTTCAGGCATAAAGGTTTCAGTTAATCCACATCTCCTGGGAAATACGGGCTCCGACCCGGGGGTTTACGCTCAGCTTTCCCCACTGCGGGCTCAGGGCCCGTCACCAGCCTGCGGAACAGAAAAGCGACGTTCTCCTGCCACGAAGAGCCCGTGTAGCTGCCTGCTGTTTACTTACACCCGTTGTTTTCTTCTCCCTCAGCCGACTGGCAAAATTATTTGGCTCCTCATGCAGTTAAGCACCAGGAAATTGTTACTATAGGTCATGGTATCACGTTTGATACTAAAAGTTTTGAGTTCAGGCAAACAATGCAATAGAGGTTTAGAACAATCGGACTATCACCATCTTCCTCCTCTCTCCTCTACCACTGGAGCGCTTGGGGTTCTTACACATATGAGAAAATGCTTTATATAAATAAAACCTATTTTCTCCCCGCTCAAAGCATAACCTGTACTGCCTCATCAAGCAGTGCCAGCGCTCAAAATACTCTCTTAGTCACAGCTTGCTCGAGGGTTAAAACCAAAATAAACCAAAAACCCCCTTCCGTATACAAGTTTTGGTTGCAAAGTCTACGCGATGCCGTTGCTTGCAAACCCCTGCTTTGAGCTTGGGCATTAAGCCTACACCAGTGGTAGTTTCAAGTCATTCGGAACGTACCAAGCTAACCTGTGAGGCGACAGCGTCAGCAGTTACGGCCACGACTGTTAGTGTTTCTGCACGAGTGGCGGGATGACGCTGCCGGCGGGGAGGAAGGGAGGAGGGCTCGTGCACGTGAAGTGACAAATAGCAATTCTGACCCACAGCAGCACTGGTTGAACCTTGAGATGGCCCCTGTAACTTAAAAGAAAAACCGCACTCGGCTCTAGTAGAGCAGTGGAATCTCTTTGCCGCTCGTTTTCTCCGCAGCCTCCGCACGGTGGTTGGGTGATTCGCGCCGGCCGCGGGCAGCTCTGACGCGACAAACCTGCCTCTCTCTGTCCCCTCTCCCAGGTATCCCCCTGGGATGGTCAGTGTCGCACCGGGAGGAATACCGGCAGCTATGGAGGGCATCATTCCCGGAGGCATCCCCGTTACTCACAACCTTCCCACAGTGGCACATCCTTCCCAAGCTCCATCTCCTAACCAGCCCACAAAACACGGGGACAACAGGGAACATCCCAATGAGCAATAGCAGATAATTTAAAAAAAAAAAAAAAAAAAAAATCATTCAATAAACTTGGGACCAAGAGACATTGGAAAAAGAAGTTATACATGAACTGAAAAAGAATTTGATACGAAATTTGTAATGTTGATTTCGGACAGACGCATCATTGATGTTCCAGTGTTAATGACAAAGCGATAGCAGTCAAGACTGGGGAGAAGCCCTGGAGAAGTCACCTGCTTACTGAAGCGCTGAAAACTAGGATGCGATACATTAATGATCAACTTCTGTTATTGTGTGTTACGTTTCCTTCATCTGTGCATCAATCACATGAATAAAAATAGATTTCCCCCCCCCCCTCAATTCCTTGGGAAGAACAGGGCTTCTGCACCTGTTTTCAAAGCATTGCATTCAGCAATCCTTACAGAGTTAACATAGAAATGTAAGAGGAAACCATTATGTGGCTTCAGCCCTTTCCTTACTCTCGTATCTGGTTACCTCTTCTAACGGGAGGCATCAGTACTGGCTTAGAAGTGGAAAAAAAAAAATATATATAT
>VZTL01026073.1:4433-19406 GCA_013400535.1 Scopus umbretta
TTAAAATATTCAACTCAAATATATAATTCCATGAAGTATCTAATCTGTCTTCCTTATATGTCTAAAGGGGCCAATTACATAGCTCGAAATTAACTTTTAGAAACTAAGGATTTGAGAATTCAGTGAAGACAGGAATAGTGAGGCTCAGACTCTGATTCAAATCTAATAAAATAATATAACTATTGTATTGGAGCTTTAAATTAATTTTTCTCTTGTGGATATATCTATCTTGCACAGGCTCAGAGTTATCGAATGCAATTGCCTAAAAAGTGGCAGATCTTAATTCTGGGACTACTATTTCATTAGAATAATTTTTGCCAACAAATTCAGGAATTTGTCATGAATCATGACCTTTACAATAGACTCTGAAATCACAGACAAAATCGGTTTGTTCCTAGTGTCAAGATTTTAGAGGACAAATATATATGCTTGTGATGAAGTGCAAAGAAAGTATGGTTTACTGTTGTTCTGTCCATTAGGTGTGATACAAGCACACAATGGCCTGCTATTAATGTATTTCCTTTACGCAAAACAAACCAGTAGAAGTCAGAGTGGATTTTTAAAGGGGAACGTTAAGCCCTTTAATGAAGCAATATAGGGAAGAGTATATTTCTGAAGAGTAGTCTCCAAAAGGGGGAAGGACAGGATGGGAAAACTTATCAATAGGCACAGTTGGAAATGTGATAAAATTGGTCAACTAAAATAGGGAGACAGCCTCTTCATAGCATGTGAAACATGAGGCAGTACAAGGAAAGATGATGAAGAATATTAAGCATGTGGTAGCATGTTTTACTGGTTGCATGACAGGTAGCTGCCCTTGTATCTGCACAGCAGTTGTGTCTTCATATTGACTGCTTTTAGCTATGGAGATAGGTCTGGTAATATGAAGGACTGGAAGTAGAGACTTAGGATAATGGTTGGGAAAGAAAATTAATTAGAAACACTGCTTTAGTTGTGTTGAGCTTCACATGTGGGTCATACTTCCACACATTGAACAGGCCAAGACTTCATTTTGGAGGGAAGTCAAATTTGAAATAGAGAGGTAGACAATGATGTGTTGTTTCTTATGGATGAAGCGTCTACAAAAGTCCCAGTGAACACTGGAGAGGTGAGCAACAGCTTTCTGAGGGAATGAACAGAAGAATGTAAGAGAACAGGATTTCAGAGTCACAAGAGCTAAGAGAATAGAAGGATGCAAGGTTTTGAACAAAAAACTTTTAAGTGGCTGGCAGGCTAAGCAGGATGAATGTGGAAACCTCGTTCTAAGCTTTAAGCAGGAAAAGATTGTTCAGAAGCACAGCTGGAAAATGCCCTTTATCTATGCCACACTGAGATGTTTTGTGCTGATCTGGGAAGCAACTGGTGCCCCGGGTCAGTGGTAAATGGAGTCCTTGGGCTCACTGCTGAAATCGCCAGTGGGAAATGTATTTGCATGTTATGAACTGGCCTAAAGCCCCTCATTCATCTCTTAGAAGTCATCAGATAGTCTTTAGTAATTGCAGTGTCTTTAATAACTAAGATAAATCTTGAATAGGTCCTGCTAGAAGGCAGGCTTGACTTTAAATCTGTTTCAAAAATATGTATTAGAGGGAAAAAAATGTAAGCTATCTTACAGCCTGAAGCAAGATACCTTTATCTCTTTTCTTCTGACATATCTAAATATCTGCTGTGGATCTTTGGCACTGAAAAAACCCTGCCAATTTAGATAAAAGGTTTATGATTTTTTTCCTTCAGATGCTTTTAAGAAAATTAAGTACTTGGTGGGGCAGTGGAACTTTTTTTAATTGAGGCTTTCAGAACATATCTACCACTGAAAAAATAACAACAAAAATGATTGATTGATAGCCTTTGTAGAGTATTTAAAGGTGTTTGTTTCTGTTCCTGCACAGGTAACTAAGACTTTCTCAATATTCATCAGGGAAGAACATTTGAGGAAAAGAGTTTGAATATTTCTTCACAATTTGCCTCCAAAGGGTAGAGCTTTGAGGAAAATATTAAGCCATACTGGCAGAGCTCAAGGGGCAGAGTTTGACCCTGTCATGGCCTCAGCTGTTTTTTCTCATGAAAAATTCATTCTCCATTCCTAGCACTTTTTCATTGACAGAGAATGTATTTAAAGAAAAAAGTATAAACTTTTCTATATATACAGAATGTAGAATAAATATAGTATAAAGTGTAGTAGAAATATATTACCCTATAAAACTGCACATGTGAAAAAGTTTTGATTTTCTAATGCTTACAATCCTTAAAGTTATTTTTTTCTTAAATGTAAAACATGCAAAACCATCTCCAAGAATAATTGCACATTTTGCCTGAAATATTCATAATGAAGTTTTTCTTCTATTGAAATGTAGGGGATATGTCCACCATATCTACTAGCCTGATTTTTGAAGAGTTTCTTTGGATTGAAGCACTGTCTGGTTGTTTTCAAAACTACTTTGTTCTTCCCACAGGAAGGCCTCAGGCCAATTTTTAAACCTGGTGAGGAATTCCTATTGTCCTTTTGGAATGGAGGGGTTAATAGACTGTTTAAGGAACTACAGGATTAGACCTGCAGAAAGCTTACAGACATTGATGAGCTGATAAGCAAGACCATCTAAACTCTGCCTGGCAGCTTCATTACTCTTAATTTGTTCTGCTTTTCATCCAGCAGTGTTGATACTTTAGCTCGGCAAATATTTTAGTCAATTGCTAAAACTATTACCTGTACCTGTTGAGAAGAATCTGCTTTCTGTTTGCAAATATTGCCATAGAGATGCGTAGCTCCATAAGCTCTCAATATACAACAAATCATATAGACTTATTCCAGTGCAAAATTGGGTGAAACTTATCCATGTGAATAAGGACACTTAGAAACTCTAGAGGAAATCCCTATAGACACTTTCCAAAATTAGGTCTAAATAGGGTGAGGAAACCTAAAGCTGTAAAAAGGAAAAAGGATGGAAAAAGCAATATTTGCAACCTGTTGAAAAAAATGTGAATTATTTCTTATGCCAGGTTTGCTGTTAGTACTGACTCATGTTGACGGCCATTGATACATCAGAATTTGTAGAAGCCTACAGGGTCAATTGTTGTTATATTAACATTTGTATGTCAGACTGATTCTGTGTGATATGTGGTATTAAAGCTACAAATCCTGATCTAAGGAGCTTACAGACTAACTTAAATCTAATTTACAGACTAACTTAAATTGTGTGTGTCTCTTCCATGAAAGTTGAAAGACTTTCTTTGGACCAAGTAAAGTTCTACTTTTATTCTAATGACTGAGAGAACCTGAGTACCTGGATTCTGGTTTTGGTAGTGGCCTTACTGTCTACCTGCTTATATATAGCACACAGAGTTCTTGCCTATAAAGGCAGTAACTGGAGACATGTGAAGATTACAGAGACCCTTGTCACAGGGACTGCTGTTCTCTAAGAAGCAGAAGTGACTATGATCTAATATGTTTCAGATAATTTATTTTATGAAAAGCTCTGGTTGCTCACTGAGGTAAAAATTATAGGTAATAAACAAAAGAGATTTCTGGGGAAGACATAAATATCACATACAGAAGCCTAAATGAAAAAAGTTGACTTTTTTATTTTCAAGTTGCCTTGATAACCTGAGTTTGATGAAAATTGTTTTGGAATTCTTTCAGTCAAGCAAATTATATTCCCATTGCATGTGCATTAGTATATTATCATAAGATCATACATTAGAAACTAGAAGATTACTAAATATTTGCTGGTTCAGGAAGATCCTTTGCCAATGCCTTCATAATCTGGCCTGAAGAGCATCCATGACGTGACAAAAAATTCATATTGGGTGAAATGTCCATGAAGTTCTGTGACAGCATGGTTATTAAAATGTGGGGGTTTTTTTGAGGGTGGAGAAAGAGAAAATGTGAAAATCATCTTTAACTTAGAAGTAAGTTAAAAATCAAGCAAGTAAATCCTGAAGTCTCTACATCTTGGTATCTGAGTAGGTGGAATAAGCATTTTTCTAAAGCGATTTTATGTGATTGCTATCTTCCAGTTTGATGTCTTTGTCATACCTTGCTTTCACAAGTTAAGACTAGTGAAAACTTACTGTATGATGCCCTTGACCTCATAAAAGAGTACTGTATCCAGAGAGAAAACTGCTTTCACCAGTTTCTTCAATCTCTTATTTCAGACGAGTGCCCTTTAGTCTACCCCAGTTGCAGTCCGCTGTCAGAGACCGATGAATTGTATAGTGATTTTTTTTGTACCAAAAAGAATACTGTCTACCCTGACCATGTGGTAGTCTCTAGTCAAGATAGGCAGTTTGAATCCTGTTTGAATTGCCTGATAGTTTTATAAGCCTTATTCTGGGAAGCAGTTCATATCATTAGCCTGACTGAACATGTTATCAACTGGTATGGAACATAATGTTTGAGCTTTGTAAAAAGAAAAGATGAGTTGTGGTGTGTCCTTGACAAAACACCCTCACGCTTCCCAGACGTACTGCCTCATACTAAAAACAAACACAAAAGCATGTACATACCTCTCTAGGAATTACAGATATTATGTTTCTCATTTTGCTGGCACAATTGCCAGTGGCAGCCTTCCTGCAGGTTGGTACCTTGAGCAAGGTATTTTGGATAGATGCCAGCATAAGGCATCCCGAATGTGCTTTGGAAGTTTCTCTGTTCGCTCTCTACAACAGCACCTGGATTTCAGTAGAGCTTTGTGATCTAAGGAAACTCATCACAGGTGGTAATGGGTGCAGCATGGTCTTAAAAGAAAAACGGAGAGGAAAAACCTCTAGTATACTAAAGTCAAAGATATTTCTATAAGTAGAAACTGTTTAGTTACTGAGAAAAAAACATGTAGCAGCAAATGTTCTGTTGAGTTGCCAGAAATCCTGTTTACTTGGCAATAGCTTTATATTCATTGCAAATTAATGGAGATGCTAATGCTCCATAGCTTTAAATGAAATGCAGATAAAAGATGCAAATGACAGAAATATAATGTGCTATGCCTTCATGTGGCTTTATACATTTAGAATCCAGTATTGCTCTTGGTTAAAAAAAAGGCGGGGGGGCAACAAAAAGACAAATAAACATTGACTTACAGTGAAAGGGTGAGTCTAACTATTCTTTTGGATTTGGGAGGGCATTTGGAAATGGCATGCGTTAGCTACAAGGCCCATTTTAAAAAGAAATCAAAACAAACAAAAAAAAATCAGGCCTGAGACATATCCTAGAAGATAATCATAGAATAGTTTGGGTTGGAAGGAACCTTTAAAGGTCATCTTAGCCCAACCCCCCTGTAATGAGCAGGGACTTCTTCAACTAGATCAGGTTGCTCAGAGCCCCGTCCAACCTGACCTTGAACGTTTCCAGGGATGACGCATCTACCACCTCTCTGGACAACCTGTTTGAGTGTTTCACCACCCTCATTGTAAAAAATTTCATCCTTATATCTAGTCTAAATCTACCCTCCTTTAGTTTAAAACCATTACCCCTTGTTCTATCGCAACAGGCCCTACTAAAAAGTTTATCCCCATCTTTCTTATAAGCCACCTTTAAGTACTGAAAGGCTGCAATAAGGTTGCCCCAGAGCTTTCTTTTTTTCCAGGCTGAACAATGCCAGGTCTCTCAGCCTTTCTTCATAGGAGAGGTATTCCATCCTTCTGATCATTTTTGTGGCCCTCCTCTGGACCCACTCCAACAGGTCCATGTCTTTCCGTGCTGAAGACTCCAGAGCTGGATGCAGTACTGCAGGTGGCGCCTCACCAGAGCAGAGGGGCAGAATCATCTCCCTCAACCTGTTGGCCATGCTTCTTTTGATACAGCCCAGGAAACAGTTGGCCCTCTGGGCTGTAAGCGTACATTGCTGGTTCATGTCCAGATTTTCATCTACCAGTACCCCCAAGTCCTTCTCTGCAGGACTGCTCTCAATCCCTTCATTCCCCAGCCTGTATTGATACTGGTGGTGGCCCTGACCCAGGTGCAGGACCTTGCACTTGGCCTTGTTGAACCTCATGAGGTTCACACAGGCCCACCTCTCCAGCTTGTCCAGGTCTCTTTGGACAACATCCCATCCTTCTGGCATGTCAACTGCACCACTCGGCTTGGTGTCATTGGCAAACTTGCTGAAGGGTGCACTCAATCCTACTGTCTATATCACTGATGAAGATATTAAACGGTACTGGTCCCAGTATGGAACCTTGAGGGACACCACTTGTCACTGATCTCCATCTGGACATTCAGCCATTGACCACTACCCTCTGGATGAGACCATCCAACCAATTCCTCATTCAATGAACACCCATCCAATCCATCTCTCCAATTTAGAGATAAAGATGTTGTGGTGGGACCATGTCAAAGGCCTTACAGGAGTCCAGATAGATGACATCTGTAGCTCTTCCCTTGTCCACTGATGGAGTCACCCCATCATAGAAGGCCATTATGTTGGCCAGGCACGACTTGCCCTTGGTGAAACCATGCTGGCTGTCTCAAATCACCTCCCTGTCCTCTATGTGCCTTAGCATAGCTTCTAGGAGGATCAGATGGGTATCGCTTGGGTGAACTGTTCTGCATAGAAAGCTTGGACAGAGAAAGAATGATTAGGAAGCAGCAATTCTGAGAAGGTTTAATTAGAACTAGAACAATTATAGGGAGAATAACTTACTTGTACATACATATATAAGAAGTACGGGAAGTGAATGCTTATTCCACAATTTGACCTCATTGTCCATTTATAATATATCCAGGGTGTTTAATTTAAAAGAAAAAAAACAACCACCCCAAAAAACTTTAAAATTAAAATAGTTACATAGCAGTATAACAATTCAGGTATTTGATTTATAAATGTATCTGGTTGCTGGTTTGAGAGAGTGAAAGCAGAAAGCAGATGGGTGAGGATGAGGGAAAGCTCATAACCTACGTGTCATCCTTAGGAGTAAGGGACATTTACAGTACCTCAGTAAAAAGAAATACCATGTGTGAAGGAATGAGCAGTTTCTCCACAATACTTTAAATTCAGGGAAGTGTGTCAGAATTTGAATGTATGTTTGAACATGTTTTTTTCTCTGAATAAGGAAACGTACTTTGCTTTTCTTCATTTAGATATATGAACTTTGACGACCACTTTGCAATTTTGGAAAGAAATTCAAGTAATGAAACACTGAAAACATGTACTCGTGCTTTTCTCCTGTTTCTCAAAGAAAAGCAGGAAGGTAACAGAAGTGTGTTAGGAACAGTGGGGTTAAGTAGCAACTTCATGGTTTTGCTGCTTTATATTTTGTAACTGAATCCAAAACACTCTTGAATGTTCATCCCTAACTGCCCAAAGAGAAGGCTGGGTAGCCCAGTTAAAGGGAATAACACATTCTTTTGATCATTAGAGACTCATAGATTGAACCGCAGCCTGACCATCATTATTTCTTCCAGCCATCCTGGTTATCAAGTTGGAAATGGATCATTGCTTCATTTTGCATGACTTCACAATTTATAGTGATAAATGTTTTTTAATGGTCAAAAATGTTGGGCAATAATAATAATGTGGAAATATAATGAATTGGGGCAGTGAGCTTCTCGGCTAGGACTCCTAAGGTAAAGGGAAAACAAAAACACTATTAAGCAAGATGTCCCTTCATTCTCTCAGTGAAATAAAGCTGCCTGCATGCCCTTTCCACTTTACCTTGATTGCCAATTGATTTCCAAGTTTTATTTCTATACAATCTCCGATTTTGTGATCAGAGTTAGTTCTGAATGAAACCATCAAATCCAGGCATGTCTGTGCCTGGGCTATTTCCAAAAGCAGTATGAGAGAGAGGTGGTTTACTCTGTCATGCTTTGCCCTTACTGTACTAAAATGCCAACTATGGAACCAGGTTCCATGGTGTTTCTTAGGTGGTTACCTTCCTCAAAATACATAAGCTTAGCTCGGTATCCAAAGTCACTAAGCAAAGTCCCGACATTCAGATACTAAAAGCACAGCTTCACAAAGGTGAGTTTGAAAAAGATCTAAATCCACTGTTCCCTGGGCTATCTGGCCCAACTGTAAAAACTAATTGTCAAACCTATTAAAAGTATGAATTCCCACCCTTTTACCCCTACGCCAAGCTTGGGAGTCCCACTGAATTCCTTGACTGATTATAATTTGACAAGGTGACCCACCTAGTGGACAAGGAAAAGGCTGTGGATGTTATCTACCTCAACTTTAGTAAGGCCTTTGACACTGTCTCCCACAGCATTCTCCTGGAGAAACTGGCAGCTCATGGTGTGGATGGGTGCACCCTTCACTGGGTTAGAAACGGGCTGGATGGCCGTGCCCAGGGAGTGGTGGTGAATGGAGTTCAATCCAGTTGGTGGCCGGTCACAAGCGGTGTTCCCCAGGGATCAGTACTGGGGCCAGCCTTGTTTAATATCTTTATCAGTGACCTGGATGAGGGGATTGAGTGCACCCTCAGTAAGTTTGCGGATGACACCAAGCTGGGTGGGAGTGTTGATCTGCTTGAGAGTAGGAAGGCCCTGCAGAGGGATCTAGACAGGCTGGAACGATCGGCTGAGGCCAATTGTATGAGGTTTAACAAGGCCAAGTGCTGGGTCCTGCACTTGGGTCACAACAACCCCATGCAACACTACAGGCTTGGGGAAGAGTGGCNTGTTTTGTGGTTTGTTTTTTTTTTTCTTTTTGGGGGGATGGGAGGGGTTGATGGTTGGACTAGATGATTTCAGAGGTCTTTTCCAACCTTAACGATTCTATGATTCTATAATTCCAAATACTTTTACTTAACATCTTTCTCTTTTTCCAACACAATAATTAGACTTCTCTGGCTTTACTGAATTCCTGACTGCCATTTAATTTCTAGAGCTAAATTTTGAAACAGATCAAAATAACTCACCTTAACTAGTGCTCTGTTGATCAGTTCAAGACTGAATCCTTGGTTTATGACTCCTGTGTGTCAATTTCCTATAGGGAAATCAAAATATTAGTGCTAGAATTGCTCTTACCGTGTGTGGTGGATTGACCCTGGCTGGATGGCAGGTGCCCACCAAAGCTGCTCTATCACTCCCCTTCACAACTGGACAGGGGAGAGAAAATATAACGAAAAGCGTGTGGGTGGAGATAAGGACAAGGAGACATCACCCACCAATTATCGTCATGGGCAAAACAGACTCGACTTGGGGAAATCAGTTTAATTTATTACCAGTCAAATCAGAGTAGGATAATGAGAAATAAAAACTAAATCTTAAAACACCTTTCCTCCACCCCTCCCTTTTGCTTGGGCTCAACTTCACTCCCAATTTTCTCTACCTCCTCCTGCCCCAGCAGCTCAGGGGGATGGGGAATGGGGGTTGCAGTTGGTTCATCACATGTTGTCTCTGCTGCTCCTTCCTACTTAAGTGGAGGACTCCTCACACTCTTCCCCTGCTCCAGTGTGGGGTCCCTCCCAGGGGAGACAGTCCTCCATGAACTTCTCCAATGTGAGTCCTTCTCATAGGCTGCAGTTCTTCATGAACCCCTCCAGCATGGGTCCCTTTCACAGAGTGCAGTCCTTTCAGGAACAGACTGCTCCATCGTGGGTCCCCCGTGGGGTCGTAAGTCCTGCTCCAGTGTGGGCTCCTCTCTCTCCATGGGTCCACAGGTCCTGCCAGGAGCCTGCTCCAGCATGGGCTTCCCACAGGGTGACAGCCTCCTCTGGGTGCATCCACCTCCTCTGGCATGGGGTTCTCCAAAGGCTGCAGGTGGATATCTGCTCCACTGTTAACCCCCATGGGCTGCAGGGGGACAGGCTGCCTCACGATGGTCTTCACCACAGGCTGCAGGGGAATCTCTGTTCTGGTGCGTGGAGCACCTCCTCTTTCTCCTTCTTCGCTGACCTTGGTGTCTGTATAGTTGTTCTTCTCATATTCTCACTTCTCTCTTTGGCTGCATTTGTGCAGGTTTGGTGTCGTCCCCCTTGCTTCTTAAATATGTTGTCACAGAGGCACCACCATCGCCAACTAGCTCGGCCTTGGCCAGTGGTGGGTCCATCTTGGAGCTGCCTGGCATTGGCTTTATCGGACATAGTGGAACCTTCTAACAGCTTCTCACAGAAGCAACCTCTGTAGCCCCCTCAATCCAAAACCTTGTCATGCAAATCGAATGCACAGTGTTACTATCTTTTTTCCCAGACCTTTTAATCTAAAGAATACTTGATTCTAGAGAAATAGAGCTGAATGCCACAGAAATTTTCTTCCAAGTTTAGGCTGTATCTAAATTTCTCCTTGTCAGTAACTCCTTTTCAAATTGTTGTTGTTACTGAATAAATACCACTCCTACATCTCTTATTCAGAAGTGGATTGGTAAACGAAAAGGTATCAATAAATGTGTAATACTTCATACTGCTTAGCGTTTTCCTATTAGGATCATCATTTACTAATGGTGGCAGGTTCCAGGAGAATGGTAACATCCTACTTCTCTCTAACCATTGCAATTATATTTCAGAGCTCCCCTTAAGCATAAAGTCAGAGTCTATACTATTTGAATACTTATAAGCAGTGTCCTTTTTCAGAAAACTTTTTCAAATAGTTATCCTTCTATTTCTTACTTTCAGAAAAGTTGCTTCTGTTAACTCTTGGAGCAAGAGTAGAAGAACAGAATACCAAAGATTAGAGCAAATAAAATACTTTTATAGTTTTTTTTCTTGTTTTTAAAACTCTTTTAATAGTGCCTGTAGGAAAAAGACAATGTTCCAGAATCAGATAATAAAAGGAATAAGTAAGTGGGCAGGTAAAATTCTGAAAAATCTATAGTAGTGATCTCATTATGATTTGATGAGCAGATCATTGGCTTACCAGACTGTTACTTGATTTGATGCTGTTATTTTTATCTTTGTAAAAAGTCAGAAGATGTTGACCACTCACTGCTCCTGTGAAATCAGTGGGAGCTGCAGATATTTAGCATCTAGAGAAGTCCCTGTGGTTCTCAGAATTTGAAACTCTGTATGGAAAACAAATTTCCCTTCTATTTTGCATTTGATAATAAAAATGTGGTAGTTACTATAGTCAAATTATCTTAAAACTTCAGAGATAAATGACCTACAAAGTTCAAATCACAAAATTGTTCATTTAGCTTAGTTGATGATTTTCCCTTTGAAATTATACATGAATGAACAGATGGCAAGCAATCCAAACCCCTGACTGTTAGTGGACTACTGTCATTTCAGATCAAGATTGTAGTTCATTAGCAGAGAAGAAATAATCTTTTCTCTCTGTAACGGGACATCTTAGTATCAGGCTTGATCAGAAAGATTCATTAAGCAGGAAAAGTTGCAAAAGGAGTTTCTGTTGATACTAACTGTTAATATTGAAGCCTAATGGATATGGTAGGGGACTTTGGTTCTTTTCTTGAATTTGCCACTAAATTACTTCGGACAAGTGACTTGATCATTCTTTCTTGTTTCTTCCATCTGTGAAATGTGAAATTCTTCTCAAGGGTAGCATAAAATCTAATGAATACTTTTAAAGCACTATTAGCTTCTGAGGCACAAAACACTTGCACGTTTATATGTGTTGTGTGCAATGTACTAATCTGGGAACAACAGACAAAGTGGGAGCCTTATAGCCAAAACTTAGTACGCTTTCTTTTTCAGCAGTGCACAAAGACAGCACAATGATACCTGACAGCAACAAATCTTTCAAAACACATTTTTCTTTATGTGTGCAGGGAAAAGAGTGGGGTAAAAAGAGCAGTGACTCTGCATGGATAGAGGCAAGAGATGGACTGCATTTTTCAAACCTACTTAAAGATTCAGATTCTGCTTGTTTGAGCAATCCCAATTTTGTGAAAGACAATGTCTAAGTAAATAGTAGGCAGCAGAAAACAGGACCTCTGTGGACTGTTTCTCAGTACAGCTCAGTTCCCATAGACGTTGAAATAATCACAGGACAGTTATGGATCATGTAGAATAACTGCATTATGAGATGGAGGAAATGACAGAGTCTGGATTGGAGACAAGGAGGGATATTTTTCAGGTTAAAGTTAGAAGAGGTTTTGTAGTGAGGAGGCTACTGTTACTGGAAGTTGAATGTGAAAGAAAAGTAAAGCAAGAATTATTGCTACTTTTTTTTGTCTTCACTGTGATGTGTGGAGGCTTCATGAAAACTCTAGTAGCTGTGGGGTGGTATATTTTTTATGCAAACTTATTTATGTTAAGAGCTTGAACAGAGGTTAAATTGAAGGG
Source organism: Scopus umbretta (assembly GCA_013400535.1). Taxonomy (NCBI): domain Eukaryota; kingdom Metazoa; phylum Chordata; class Aves; order Pelecaniformes; family Scopidae; genus Scopus; species Scopus umbretta. Next base: position 16,611 of record VZTL01026073.1, read on the forward strand.
ATGTTTTGGTGAAGATTTTCTGTCCTTATGTGCTTTTGCTTTGATTATTCATATTCTCAAGAAGAGAACTATGAACTATTTTTGCACTGGTGCCAAGAAGCATAGGAAAAAGATCCTTAGTCTTTTATGTATTTCAGCTGAACTTCTGTACACTGCAGTATTCAGTTCCAAGGTTGCTGTTCTTTAGCAAGTTAAGTATTACTTCAGATGTGAAGTTTTAGAGTTGTTACAAGTAGGAGCTTTTGGTGAAACAGAGGACAAAGTGAAAGGCAGATGTTCTGTAGCACACATGCTTGGTGGTTATATCTGGGTCCAGAGTCTCTGAAATTAGCAGAAATATGCTGGGTTTACAAATTGGGTTTTAAGAACCTCCTGGGCTAGCAAGCATAAATTGTCAGGAGTTTTCAATGCTTGTACTCAGAAGATAAAAAAAAAATAAATTCTGTATTTTATGGCATGCTATTATGTGATTTGGTGTACTTCTGGGGTTTACAGCTTCTTCTCAGCATCTGTTGCAGGTCTTGCCTGTTATCAAGGAATTTGTGTTAGGTAGGTCACTGATGTCTTTTGGACAACTTGTGCTTGGTCCTAGAATTGACAGTGTATTTATTCCTATTAATGATATCTTGTATTTGTTGATGTTTGTGTAATTCTTTCACATATCTGTGTCTCACATGGAGTGAAATTATTTGGTGACCTTTAAAAATACATATTTTGAAAAATCTCTCTGTATATTTGTGCTTTGAGAGTTAGTAGGCCTATTAACAGTACAAAGATTTTCATCTTTTTCTCCCCAGTACACTGGAAAGTTGTTAGAATCAGCTTAAAAGTTGCATTGATTTGAAAGAAATAATTAAAGTTCATTTCCTAACAAATTGATTTGAGCTGAACTGCTACAAATTCACTAAACAAAGTGAAGGTACAAGTTCAGCTATCAAGCTTTTGTCATTCATCAACAAGCTAATGAGTCATCATTTGCTCTCATTCATCCTTTGTTCTGCTGTTATTGTTTTTCTGTTTCACTTTTTGTAAACCAACCTCATCAAGAGAAATAGTTGGGTTTTTCCATGTTGAAAATGTGCCTTGGAGCAACCCATGAGTGATGCTACAGAATAGCATATAGTGCTGTCCTTGCTTGGTAGTGTGCTCCCTGTAGGAATCTCTCAGAGCTACTCTTAGCTTGCAGCAGGTGATTAACATGCTACCTACGGAGCATGAAAGATTGGTTTGTTCATTCTGCAACAAAGCTTCAGCAAAGCTTTTCTCACAATTTGTTTCTCCTTCTTTGAGGTGCAAGAGTAAAAGAACCGTAGGACTGCCATACTTCTCTCACACAAATAGCAAGTTTTGCCCTAAAGAAAAATAGATGCATATTCACATTACATTTTTTATTCTGATAAGAAAAAACTGGTTTTACTACTATTACTTGTTCCATGCTTATAATTTATAAAAATACCACCACAAAATGCTAATGAGTTCTATGGTTTAATATGATTTCTATCATCTTTCTGCACTAATAAAGATTATACCATCTGATGAACCTATAGGGCATATGTGGTGTGTGCATATTGCTATCCCTATAAAAGAGTAGAAGTAGTATCCATTTACATGCTTCCCTGCCTGCCTCCTCTGCTAATTTATTTACCAAAATTGCCACTGTTGGCACAACTCCGGTCAGGGTGGCAGGACTGTTCAGGGTAATATCTGTCCTATTTAAAGGATCTCCTAATCAACCTGGAATAGATCTGTTGCCAGCGCAAGGGTGATTGGCTTGGGGGGAGGAGGGAAGGATGCTAGTACAACTACCCATTATTAATTTTCTACCTGGAAGAAACAATCTCTCATCCTTATTTTTAAATTGTATTTTCATATAAGAATCTTTGCATATCTTTAATCATTTTTTTGTATCTGTCTCTTGGCTTCTATTGATTTTGTATTAATTTTCCTTTGAAACTTTAAGTTACAGGATATTATGATAATGTGAGTGATCTTTAGTAACATATTTTAACGTAACCACTTTTTTTTTGGCTGTTTATTCTTGCACCCTTTGTCATACATGGGTCATGTATGTTTACTTTCCCATAGGTCTCTCAGAGGTGATAGAGGTTTTATGTCAAACATTGCTGGTGTTTTAGGCAAATGTCAGTAACAAACTCTGATAGACTGTAATATAAGTGAAGTTAACAAAACCAAAATTAGCCTGTTAGGGAATCTGGAGAAATGTAGGTAGCTTTGCATGTTCCAGCTGACACAACCTTTATTACAGTTGCTTACTGTCAGTCATTGCGGCAATTACTGTGCAATTAAGTGAGAAATATTGTTAGGTTTTAATCCTGTTTTCTTTTCCTCCTTGTGAGGCGAACTGAAGGATTGTTTGGGATGGTACTAGGCTGCGTTATGCTAAAAGAAGTATCGTTACTCTGATGCATTGATCCGGTAGAGAAGGTTATGACTATACTGAAGAATTCCATTTTATTTTTGACCACTCTTTCCAAAAAGAAGTGTGTTACTTGTGGTGTTAGAGACAGCTATGCTCTAATCAGAGCATTCTACTTTTCTGGTCAGGAGCAGACACAGCGCAAGTCGTGAAGATGATGGTGGTAGGGGGGTGGGAATCCTGTGGCATGTGTGTGAAGTAAGCTTTCTGAGACTCTCTCCAGCATCTTAATTGGAAGACTTTCTTCTTGCTGGCAATGGGTCTTCTTGCCCTGCTCCTCCTGCTTTCTAGTTCAAATTGTAGTATCCTTGCTGTGTTTGCATTGTGAATAACTGCTATACTAGTGTTGTGGTTTAACC
>VZTL01026075.1:0-19729 GCA_013400535.1 Scopus umbretta
AAGTGGAAAACTGTTTTCAATTATGCTCAGCTCTGTGTTAATTTTTGGTCAAGTTGGCACTATGCCTCACAGACATTGTGAAAAGGAACAGTCTCTTATCTTTCTTTGCTCAACCACAGGTCCTGTATTTGACTGATCCTTCAGTGCCTCACTGCAGTATAAATTAGTCCAGAAAGGAATGGCTGTGTTTGCACAAACTGACCGGTATTTACAACCCATCTATGCTTCATGAAGTGTGCTGAACCACTCTATGGTTTCTCTTGTGTGTAATGTTAGCTTCTGTAACAGCTGCTGACAGCTGAGATGAAGCTTGTGATTTCTGGTATTTTGCTACATCAGATGCTAATCAATCTTTTCGTTCTCTTACGATGGATGTTGTAAGGTCATCAGCCACTGTGGATGCCACCAGTGGAGAAAGACCATGGCACTATTAGTGGTGTAGCTTTTACATGAGTATCTGATACCAGTCTGCTTGTGTCAAAAACTGCTGTAGGATTTTCTCATAAGGGGCTTTTGAGCAGTGCTACAGACATTTAAAATCCCATTCCAATCATTGAAACAGTGCAAAAGCTCAGTGATTGCATATAACAACAGTGCTCATGACCACAGGAGGATGTGAGCTGACTTTTAGATCATTTGAACTATCAGTCAGAAAGCCCTCTAAAGCCTCAGCCACTAGAAAGGAGCATAGAATTGCTGGTATTGACATCTATGCAAAAGGTAAAGCAGATTGTGGAAAGCAAGAGTTATGATCTGACCTTATGGTCTTAAGGCATAAGAGAGCGATTGAAGAGCAGCTTCCATACTTTTGTTATATAAGTGGAGATCTATTACAATATTTACCTGTAAGGGTAAAAAGTAGTGACTTCAACTCTTAGGATGATTGCTATTTTAATGCACGTGATTCTGATTTTTCTGATTTTTCTCACCTAGTGCAGATATGCAAAAGAGGTGTCTACTGGAAATATTCTGCCTCCTTAGCAGTATTAAACTAGCTTATATAAGTACATAGGAATGAACATGCTGAATATTTTCCCGTATTATTACTATTTTGACAGTTCCCTTCCAGAAAGTAGTATCTGTTACTGTAATGAAAATGTAAGCAGAAGTACCTACTCCTCTTCTGCCCCTTTATAGTTTTTAATCTGTTAGTCAAGTTAGGGACATCACCTTTTTTATCAATATGCAGTAAACAAAAGTAAAATTAATCACTTCTTAGAAACTTAGAAATCACTTATGTTAGACTTTTAAATGTTTCCATGCTATCAGCATTCTTTAAAGGACCGATTTGAAAGGCTGCCAGAGCTTCCAAAAAGAGAGTGGGGACTGTAGTATTCATGACTTAGTCTAGCAATTCTCAGTTTTAATATGCTGTTGTACATACTTGCAATAACAGGATGATCGTCAGACCTTTAGACCATAAGCTAGACTGTAGCCCATGTCCAATATGGGAAGAGGAAGAGTGATTCCCAGGAAGAAACAGTTACGTTTCCAAACAAAAAATTCAATATTTGATGAGCTTTCTGACAAAGATGAAGTGTATTTTTAATACTATGCTAATGATTATAGCAGAGTAGGCTATAATATATCAAAATGTAGCAGAATGGAAGTCCTGCAGGTTGGTATAATGAGAACTATTATTGTCACTTAGAAGATTGAACTGTTTCATTTAAGCAGTTCTGAATGCCAAAATGCTGAAAGTAAAATATCAGTAGTTGTTAACTGTAACGATTTTTAAATCAGGACCATTAAACAGAAGGATTACAGCAGGAGCTGGTGATGAAAGCTGTAGCAATAATGCATCCATTTAGCACACATTCAAGATGTGGCAAAGAACATGACTGTTAAAGTTAACAGTTCATAATTTAGAAAATTTTACTTCAGTCTTAAGCATTTTCCCATAAAACAAACAGACGAAAACATACACATTTTGTGTATGTTGCTGTTGAGACTGCAAGCAGTCTTTATTGGTGATGTGTGCTTAATATATCATGAAGGGTGTAAACTACTACGCAGAGGGGAGGAAATTATATATTCTCACAGGTCTCATCTTTTTTCTGCAGTGAACTAAAAATGAAAAAGAAAAACAAAACCCCAACCCCCCAAAACTCTGTTGTTGTATTGCTCTAACTTTGTTGCAAGTGTATGGAGTTGTCAAAGCAAGACTATGTACCTAAAGTTATAGTTTCATTGCCATTTAGCCCCGTTGTTCCGAGTTTTGCCTCTACTTGCAATATACTAACACTCTTACTAGTATTTGAGATATTAGACTCTAATGTTTAGAGAGTTGCTTTTCTAATTAAAGGAAAGCTCAGTTTCTTGATAAGGAAGTTCTGCTTTTGTGTGTCATGCTTCCTGGACAGTTCCATGCCACAGACCATATGGTTCCTAATCACTCTGGGAAGAAAGTAGTAAAAGGAAGATACAGCCTGCAAAGGCTGGTTTTAAAAGGATTGCATTCTAAAAGGCTCTTGAGATTATGTTGTGCTTCCTTAACAAAATTATTTCTCCATTTTTTTCTCCTTTCTTTTCCCTCTGCTTCTCATTTTGAAATATTTATTTTTGGAAGAAAATGCAGGAAATACTCTAATGTACAGTGAAAGCATTACACTGTGCTTAGGACATTCATGCCTTCTGGTATACAAGGGCTTATGATATTTGAAGTAGGCATGAAAGTGCAACAGAAACATCATGTACTTTAGAAGCTTCTGTATAGGAAGCAAGATGTGATCTTAAGAGTCAGAATGAAAAAAAGAAAAAGGAAAAAAAAGCTGATAATGATACAATAACATAGTAAAAGATCCATAACAGGTTATTTGGAATACCAAGAGATATAAAAGTAGAAAGAAGGAAAGGATTCAGAATTATTTATTTGGGAAGTAGGGTGCATATTCTCAGGAGACTTAACTGCCTGTCTCTAATTAAGAATTATTTTTGTTGTATTGTAGAAGTATCTAGGTTTTCCAGGACTCTTTTATACTACATGCCATAAGCAAAGAACAAAAATCTGACCCCAGAAAAGCTTGCCATCTAGTTACATATCTAGAAAATTTCCCCTGAAATGGTTGAAAGAAATCAAGAGAACCACTCAAGTTTGCTGTTGGCACTGCTACAACCCATAAAAAGGAAAATTTTCTATGAAGTAGTACATTTGAAGCAATTCATGCAGTGCACAGATATGAATCTTGCAAGGGTGAGCTAGAGTGGGTGGTTGGAGGTAAAAATTACTCTGCTGTCTTTAGTATTTGCTTTTACTTAGAATACTTTTATTTAGAATAATTATACATAACATATGTAAATCAAATGTTGTCGAAAGTACATAGACTCCACAAGAAAACAAGTGTATTTTCAAGTGAGGTTTCAACTTTCCTCTTATTTCTAATTGAGAACATTTATAGAATTTTGAGCATATAAAGCATATAAAAGTCTGGAAAGTGAAGTACAGGCACGGTCTGTACCATATAATATGTTTCTTTTTCATTAAAATAATGAAGTCTTGTCAATGCCATTTATAACTTTATTTAAGAATGTGCATCTGGTGCTTTTGAGAAAAATATGTAAATGACAGTTTCTTTATAGGTCCAGTATTAAGTAAATACAGACTGCTGCAGCGTCATTCTAATTCGATGCTGCTGAAAGGAACTAATCAAATAATTTCTAACTATCTGCAGCGTCCTTTTCCCTCTGAGAAGCAAGTTACTTTCTGTGAATTTCATTTCCATATTGTGTGTGCTAAACAAAGTGACAACTCGCCATTCAAATGCATTGTATATGGTGGAGAAATACTTGCATTATAAATCTTGTCATTATCTAGCTAACAATTTTTGCATTATTGTACTTTAACATGGACATAAATTTATAAATAATGAAGTGAGTGGCCTTCTGATAAATCAGTTCTTGATCATGACAATGAAGTATTCTGCTTCTTATCCTAGTGAACTACCTAGGATGAAGGGAGGTGAAAACCTGAAAAGTAGCCAGTCTGTATGCTTGACCCTTGAGTAATGTTGCTTTGATTCCTGTAAATTTCTGGATCTATCTTCCTCTTTTGCAGAATGATATTCCTGGAATATCTATGGGCACAAGTCCAAAGAACTAATATAGCTTAATATACAACTGTCTTCAGCTCAGCAGGCAAACAAGGCATCTTCCTTTACTGTTTAGTTTCCTACAGACGCATTTGTGAGAGAACAATGGATCTGATACTATCAGCTGACCAAGAGGTAGGAAAGAATGGGTTGATTTTTAGCTACTGTGCTTTCTACCCTGGATTCCTACATATTCTGAAAGTTTTCATTTGATTTTGATATCTGAGAAGGCATGCAAGTCTTTTAAGGCTTTCTTGACCGAACATTTTAGTGCTTAACTATATTTTCTGTCATATACTTGTATTGACTTTTTTTCATCAGTAAGAGCACTGATGGTACTCTTCCTTTCTACTCTATTTTTACCCTATTCTTTTTACTCTATTTTCACAAGTTTTAGCACCAAAAGTCTTTGAGTCATCTGTTTCTGTTGTTAGATTTTTCTGAAATTGAGTAAAAGCTTAAAAAACTGCTGTGTTTGGAGAAAGGCATATTCACACATCAAGTAAACCTCAATATCTTAGAAAATCACATTTAAAAAATATTATAGTGTGTCAGCTGTGTTTGAAGCAGAGCACACAGATCTAATACATGACTGAAAAATGGAATGAAACAACCAAAACCCAATCCTGAATAGTTTTTTCTTATATCCTGTCCTGTTGGAAGGATAGCATCTTTAAACAATGCTGACTGAAGCCTAACTCTAAAGTAACCTCAGGGGATGAGCCACCTACTTGGTAGCAGTAGTCACTAAAGAGAACAGTTAGGGAAAATACATTCTTGCACTGATTTCCAGATCTTTAAATTCACTCACTTTTGATTCCCAGTAGCCCCTGGATTATGTTAAAATGGACTATGGACATAAACCTACAAATTCATTCCTTTTAGATTTGGGTTGCCAGTAATATTGTTTTACTTTTCAGTGCAAGTTGAACTGGCTTGAACTGACTTCAAAAGACAATTTATTCCCATATAATCTAAGTTCTAAGCATTGGGATGTATGACTTATTTTAAAAATCTGAAGAGAGAGTTCATTCTGTTCTAATTTAAACCTACACATTTTATGAATTCTCTTTTACACCCCTGTTATTTCATGAGAAGGCTTCTTATTACAGAATAAAAACATGAATTATTAGAAAGATTAGACTTCAGAAATGTAAAGTGGACAATCAATCTATGGAAAAAGTTCTCTAAATATTTAATATTGTCCTGCAGCATTTTATTATTTATATTTTTGATAGGTAGTATGGCCTTTCCAATGATTTTCACTAGATATCTTCTGCAAATTTCACATCTTACCTTTTAAAGGCAGTTTATTATCATTCAGGTGTAAGTTATGTGCCTGCTCAACTAAAACATGGTTGTAGTTTAATTCTAGCAGTGATGAATTGCTGGAGTGAATTCATGCAAAGAGGGAAATTGAAATTAAATTCATCGCACTAAGAAAACCATTCCTCCCCAAGTAAATTAGTAGCTTTTCTGCTAAAATCAATTTGTTTTGGTAAATTATGCAAAAATTCTCAAAAGACTTAGGTAGATGATTTATTATACTCTTAGTTGTTTTGTAATATTAGAAAATGAAATTTATTCACACAATATTAGATGGCAGAAGCTGAGAGCTTTAGTGACAATTTCTGTTTATTACAATTAATCTAAGTTGTCTATGGTGACAGAATTCCCACACTATGTAGGACATAATCTTTATGAGAGATGCTTTTTATTAAAGTGTACACAAATGTTCTTCATTTGAATAGAATAGATCAATTACTTCTATGTTGTAAGACCTTTCAATTGTTCTAATAATCTCTAATGAAATTTGGTATTTCCATGAAAACTGTTTGTATTCTGATTTCTTGAAACATCAGAACTTAAAAATCCTCTCAGAAAATAAACAGCTCCTCAGATCTTTTAAACAATGTAAGTGGGAGTTATTTAAAATTACTTTAGGCATCTTGTTCAGAGTTCTAACAGTCAGTGTTGTAGTTCATTCTTGCCAAAAGGGTCCTGCAGCTGAAATCATCAGTGTTCATCTTAAATGCGTGTTGCTGTCATTTGATGGGCTCTAAACCCCTACAGAAATACAAAAATAGTGTGGTAGAGATACTGGAGAATGGAGGCTAGGGGGTGGGGAATAGGATTCAATCAAGTAATTAATGTCTAGGTGGCAAGGAAATACATTAAAGATACTAAATATGCATTTATATTTGTTACTTCTTAATTATGAAGTGGTTGGCCTCGAATATCAATTGTACATATGTTTTCCTAAGAATTTTTTTGTTGATCGCCATGAGAATTAGCAAGCTCTAAATGAGTACAGCAGGTTTGTCCTTTGTCAGTTGCCTCTGCCCATCGTGCAACACAGGTTTAACTGTATTATGCGACACCAACCAGAAAAGCCATTACCCCGAAGAGAGAAAGAGATAAATAGCATAGAACCCAGTTTAACCAGAGTGTAATTACAAAAGACAACAGAAAGACACCTTTCTAAAACAAAATGCAGTTGCTTGCCATATTTCAAAGATCAATTTTGAAGAGAGATCTTTTTTACTTTCACCTACTAAGTCATAATCCTAATGAATTGTGATAACATTTTATAGATGTGAGTGTAAAACAACCTCAAAAGTTGCTACCTCTCCTCCTTTAATAATTTTTCAGAAGATAAAATAATTTTTGACATGAAATAAAATACATCATGCAAAATATTGTGAACCTGAACTTTCATATCAGTTTTAAGCATGAGAGTTTGCCTGTGTTATCTCAGAAGTCTCTCTATATATTTATGCAAAGTCCAATTAAATTAGTATTTTCAGACAAAATTTAAATACTTATTTTAATCAACAGTATCAGTTTAAACAATTAATCTTCTATCACAGAACTAGTTTACATTCACTAATTTGTGTCTAGGCATGTTGCTTATACCCCGAGTCTGTAAAACGTAGCAGCATGTCTGAAGAGCAAGTGAAGCTTTGTGAATATTAACTAGAATGTCACCATTAACTAGCCAAACCCCAAAAACTAATGTTGCATAGTGTCAGGTGGCAAAATGTGATGACCCTGTAGATGGCCACATTAACTGACTGTTGAATCTGACAGTTTACAGTGTGGTTTACAGGTGCATTCCTAAATCTCAAGCTTCAGGAACTTTGTTATGTGAAGTTTAGGAGATCAGAAGTTTGTGACTATGATTTCTTTACTAATTGTCCTGGTTTCAGCTGGGACAGAGTTCATTTCCTTCCTAGTAGCTGGCATAGTGCTGTGGTTTGGATTTAGGATGAGAACAATGCTGATAACACGCTGATGGTTTAGTTGTTGCTGAGCAGTGCTGACACCAGGTCAAGGACTGTTCAGCTTCCCATGCTCTGCCAGGTGCACAAGGAGCCGGGAGGGGGCACAGCCAGGACAGCTGACCCACCCTGCCCACAGGGCTATTCCATACCATACAGCATCATGCTCAGGATAGAAAGTGGGGCGAGTTAGCTGGGGGGCAGCGATCGCTGCTTGGTGCCTGGCTGGGCATTGGTCAGCGGGTGGTGAGCAATTGCATTGTGCAGCACTTGTTTTGTATATTATTATTATCATTAACATTATCACTGTATTATTATATTGTTGATGTTGTTGATGTTGTTGTTGTTGTTGTTGTTGTTATTATTATTATTATTATTATTATTATTATTATTATTCCTTCATTTTCTGTCCTATTGACAGAAATTGTCCAGATTGAGAAATCTGTCTTTCTCTCAACCCATGAATTTTACTTTTTTTCCGATTCTCTCCCCCATCCCACTGGGGAGTGGAAGAGTGAGCAAGCGGCTGTGTGATGTTTAGCTGCCTGCCGGGTTAACCCACAAACTAATAGAAAGTAGGTCAATTTGCCTTTTCTTTGTAAAATTTTATCTTTTTTTAAATTATTTTTAGCTTAATGTCCCTTCATTATCTGTTGTATGTTTTCAGGTACCCTCTCTATCGGGAATCTTTCAAATTCATGAGTGCAATGTAAAAAACTAGACTAGGACAGAAATATGAACTATTCTATATATTCTATATACTATAGAATTAATGGAGACCTTTATGTAACACTTGTTATGCAAATGATCCAGTCAATTACCATATGACTTGCCCCCCTTCTTTATATCTCCCTCTGTCCAAATGTGGAAACCCATTTGAGAGGCTCCTAGCACTTAGCAAAGTTTTAAATACTCTAATTCTGACAGCAATGTCATGGTATACTTTCCAAGTAAACAGAGGCCTTTGGTTGACTTAAAAGGATTTTATATCAGCCCTTCTTTCCATAAATAGGGTTTTGCAAGGTCACAGAGTTTGTGTAGATAGGCACTGACTAATAATGTACTTGCAGTTCGAAATTTAGAAACGACCGTGTGGGGAAAACTATATGGAAAAAAACTACATTTGTTATTTCTTTTTAATGATGGAATCATTTCAATATAATCAGAAAATGGCTGACAAAATATATAATATGACTCCTTAAAAGGGGTTGTTTTTCTGATTTTTTTTTCCTTGAGGTTTTTCTAAAGTTAGATATTTTGTCCATTTAGTCTTTTCATTGCCTTATTTCTGTCAGTCTGTGGCTTAAGCATTTATAAAAGGTGCTCTACTGTAATGTCGTCTTTCATTTTGTACCAGTTGGGTCGACCTTGACAAAGGATGTGTTTTTCTCTGAAGTCAAAATTCTGCTGTGGTGTGAAAGCCAAAGCCTTGTTATCGTAGCTATTGTTTTGCATAATGATATTGTTTATAAGAAACCCAAAACCTAGGGAAAACTGACTGAAGGAATATTTTTTCAATGGATTATGATTTTTTTTCCAGTCATAAAATCTGGGATTTGCATTCTAAACAAGCAGGCAAACTATACTGAATCCAGCTAGAAACTCTCTTCAAAAATCTTTAAACACTTCTTACATTGAAATGATATTGAAAATACATTTTAAGGAGGAGAAAAAAGTTCAAGAAATAGGGAGGTATTATGGAGATGCACAATATAAAAAAAATGTCCAAGGGGCATGGCAGTGACGTAATATTCTAAGTGAGTATATGTCAAACACAACTGAAATTGGTCAGGAAGGTTTGATTCATGACCAAGGATCAAAGATTGCAGATTTTAGGTGATGCTAATAGCATAATTCTTTCCATAAAAAAATACATTTAATACATTTTATGTAGATGCTGTGTATGTGAGAGGCGCCATTGGGGTGTTGATGGGAGCTTTTCACTGGTAGACATAGAATCATTTCATCTGAAAAAAGTGTAGTTGCAACAGCATAACAATATGTTCATACGTACTTAACTAACAACACAGTGCCAAAGTAATCACGGCTTCCACTGTGGGTTGGAAGCAACTTGCAAAGCAGTTGCAATAAAGCAAGCAGAATGCATTGGGGTCTGCTTGTAAAAGACTGTGCAATTGTATTTGTGATATGTCTATTGCAGTTCTTGTTACAGTGGGTGAGTAAAATGCTGTGTTCTGAAGACTGATTTGCCATTAGTTAAATTCTTTTTTTTTAGTTCTAGACTTGTGAAATGAGGCCTGAAAGCAAAGTCTTTCACAAGTTAGGCATACAAATATTTTTAGACTTGGGAATTCCATAATTATGTCATGTATTCCCTTGCCTTTGGGACTTTTTGGGGTTTTTTTTGGGGGGGTGGGAGAAAAGAAAAAAAGTCTAGCTGTAATTCATTTTTATAAGAATATTATATGTGAGAACAAAAGTAATAAGTACATGATATGGCTGGAAAGCTTTCTTCTGCATTATATAGCTCCTACCATCAGATACCATCGTATTTGAGTTTTACACAGTCTGTTATACATTTGTATTTAAAACTATTATCTTCAAGGCTTTGTGACATTGAATAGTTACATGATTTACATAAGCCTTATGCCTTAAACAATAGATCATTCTTCTTCAGAAAATATCAATCCTCTAATAAAAAGGGAACTATACATATGTAATTAAAGCCACTTTTATGGCACAGTTGCCATGTTTTATAATTCATTTTACATACTAGTAGCGTTTAGTATCTTACTTGGAAAAAGTAACTCATAATTATTGAAACAAGTTTATTTTTCTTTAATTGATTCATTTAAATTAATAAAGTCAATTCTTTTGACTTAAAAGAACTTTCTTTTATAACTTTCTGGTGGTGGATTGCCATGGCAATCTGGAGTATCAGAAAACCTTTCTCCACAAGGCAGGAGAGAAGACAGGTGCAAAATAAGCTGTAGCATGCTGTGGGTCATCCACAAGATGGCAATAATTTCATTATTGTTCAAGCATTTATGAAATTGTCCTCTTTGCTTCTGATACTTATTTGGAAATTTAATTTGGATCACAGAGAAGCTGAGACAGAAGTTGGTTGCTTTGTTGTCTTCTTGTTCCCAGAAATATAATAAGATTACAAAATGTAGAGCATAAATTTGCATTCAAACCTCACTTACCTCATTTAACACTTTTTTTTTTTTTAAGCTGGTCATTAATACAGCAGAATTTCTGCTACACAAAATGCTGTGAATGACATTAATCTTGTCTCCCTCCATCACGATTCTGTTGTCCATGAAGGGAACAACTGAAATATTTTGAGGATTTCTATTTGTCAAAGGGCTGTAAGAATGTTTGATTGGAATTAACATCCCTGAATAAACGTCCTAGTTTTCAGTGATGCTAAACATCTCCCAGTAACTGTACACTTGAATGAGGTCTGGTTGCAAATAGTAGTTTCTCCGAAGATTTAAGTTTTTAATTTCAAAAAGTAATACCTCTTACCTGTAAAAATATCTTTCTGAGAGCTCATTCCTGTATGCCGTTACATATTGAGGCATTTCAACTGCCTCAAAGGCAAACCAAACCAAACCAAACAAACAAAAGAAAAAAAAAAAAAAAAAGAACAAAAAAACAGAAAAAGAAGGAGGGGGGGGGAACTAATGTTCCTTTAGCATTTGTTTTGTTAGAAATGGTCTCTAATTAAAATTCTTTGTCAAATTTAGTAACTAAGTGAGTTAATAGATGGTAGTCCTTCCTTTCTTGATGTGGATAGGGCTGGTAGATTCATATTCCTGAGGTTTAGATATCCATCATGCCTAATGCAGAGCTAAATCACTCTGTGCTTTCTATAGACCAAACACTGGATTTCAGCATCTTAACCCTCAGCAATTTCTGGACTGTCTCCATTTAACAAAATTAGATGGAGAGAAAAATCCTATTTCAACATGTTCACAGTCGAAGTTGGTAAAATGAAAATGCTTTAAAGCAGCAGCTACCGTAGTCAATATCTTATGGGGTTAATGAACTGAATCATCCCTTGAAGTTGCCTTTCTCCACTGTCCACATAGGAAGCCTACAGTGACTAGGTGAATTGGATAGATGTCTTTAGCAAAGCGAGTCTCCACTAGGTGAAAAGATTTCATTACACAAGACTGAAATCCTGCATCTGAGTGCTTTCATGCAGTTTCATTTCAGTTTGGTTCTGGCGATGATATTTTTGCCTCTTTTACTGACATGCAGAATGTGGGCATGTGTTACACTTTTTTGCAAATGTTCAATGAAACCTCAATCTTTTACACAATACATTGACATAGTAAAGGCAGATGAAGTATATATCTCAGACTTTTAAAACATTGCTGATATTTCATAAAGTCTACTTTTCTACATACTAGGAAGGTGAAATATGGAGCTTAATATTTTTGTTTTCTTTAAGATCTTGCTAGTAGTGAGTTCATTGTGGATTTGCATAGAGAATAAAGCAGGTACCTTATTTATGTGGAAACAGACATTATAGACAAAATCAATATTTTACCTAAACACTTATTTCAGAAAATTTTGTAAACACAAAGTGTCATTTTGATTTACACCTTTTTTTGAGAAAGCAAGCATATGACGTGAATAGTTACAGTTGTGAATGAAGAGTTACACTTGCATCAGCTGACTAAAGAAAAAAAATGTTTATCCTTTTGCTCTTATTCCTATCCTGTTCGGTAATGGTTTAAAAGATGACGGTCCAAATGGTTTTCCAGCAATGAATACCAAAAGTCCTTCATCTATCTACCAACTTTGAGTGAAAGTATTTATTGACAAACAATGTCAGTTTTGACAAATTATCTTTTGCATATATTTTGGTAAATCCAGCAATATTAAAAGGTACTCTAGTACAAGAGAAAACATTGAAATCTCAAGAGACACAGGTCTTATCTTCAAAGAATTGCCAAAAGTTTATTAAAAAGTCTCCAAACAGGCAAAGTACTAAGACGTGAGAAAACTGATCTCAAGATGTGTACTATAAAAATATATCATGCATCTTCATCTGTGTTTTTGGAAGTATTTTCATGGAATTTCCCCTGTGACTGAGAGAGGCAAAGGAAAGAACTAAAAATAGTTTACCCATAGCATCCTCCATTTAAATCTTTGGGTTTTGTGAAGTTTCTCAAAGTAGTAATTTCTAAATCATGTGCAGTATCCTGCAACTTCTTGTTTAGTCCACTTTTTGTTGGACTGTTTTTTCATAATACAAAATTATGTGGGAACCCAAACACTACTTGCATATCGTATTTCTTTATTATTCTTGCTCAAGAACAGGACAAGCATGTCCATTGACTATACAGATGTTGAACATATAATGCCTTTTGGTACCACGTGAGGGCAGCATTTTGCCTGAAAAAAAATAGAATGAGTGACAGGGATTAGTCTGCTTTGCTTGTTTTCTTCTCACTGGTTATCTATAACTCATTAGCACTGGTTAACTGTTTTCTTTCTCTTGAATTTCATGAGATAAATTCAAAGGGGAGGGAGCAGGAGTTAAAATCTGATCTTACCAGACTAAGTATCAAATGCTAATTTTCTATAATTAGGAGCTCAGTTCAAGTCTAGAGCTTTCCCAGAGAAGTAGACCTTTTGATTACAAATGTTTGTTAAAACCAGACTCATATTTTCATTGTTATCCTTGCTGAGTTGTACAATTTGTGTCTTAAATTTACTGAGTTTGTGTGATGATTTGTCATTTTCTTATTCATGTTATCTTACCCCTACCTTTTATATTCATACCACCTTTCCCCATAAGCTATTGACATGAATTCTAGGCTTTTGCATTTTAGGCTTTTATTTAACCTCATGTCAGTTCAGAAACCTATTCTAAACTAGTTATTTAAACTCCTATTCCCATTAAACTAGTGTAGCTATTTAGCTTTAGCAATCTAGAAGTTAGGTGAGACAAATCCTAGGTGTAATCCTGCTATCACATTTACTAAAGAACCAATAATGTACATTATAGTTTAGAAGGACTGTCCCTAAATCAGGATACAGCTTTCAGGATTGCTAGTAAATTTTTTTTAATACGTATAGGTATATATTCTTAGATCTGCTGTCTCCTTTAATTGATGGAAACCTTCAAAAATTGTGTATCATTCCAATGCAATGTAAATTTTTTTTTTCCTTTTTTATTTTTATCTTGGCAGAGAATACAGAAACAACAGATTCCCGGGTGAGTAAAGACAATTAACTATTAATCAAATCTACAGTATATTCTAATTTGACACTAATTACTTTGTTATAATTAATTAATAAATATTTAATTTGGCCTTGAGCATGTACTGCTTGTTTGTTTCTGTAAAAAAGCTAGCATGAAATCATTGTTTCTTGTGGCGTTAGATCTACAACTGATTCCACAGCAGGATTAGAATCTAAGGAGCACAGGTTAATAGAAAAGTTTCACTGTGGTCTAATACTAACACAAACAACAGGTTTAAAGAGCCTGTGATGCTGGCAACTTTTCATTTGGCTTAGTATATAAAAGCACCTCTACTTCATATGTTAGTGTCAAATAATAAGGAACATTGTATTTCCAGGTACCCATCTCTTAAAAAGTATACTATGTTTTGATCTCAGTTTGCCTGAGTAAAATATGAGGTTCCCCAAGAACTAGTTATTGTCATGTTTACATATAGATAACCCAAGAAATTAATTTAAAGCATGTCACTTCTATTCACTCTGCTACCTTTGGGCCTTTTGGTACTGCTAGAGATTACAAGGACTTCTGAAACTGGGTGCAGTGTTTGTCACATCTGATGTTCACAATTTAAGGAACTCACTACCACCACACACATCAGAAAATGCATTTTTTGGGACTCACTGAATGTTACAGAGTATGTGATGTACATACATTTAACACTTGTGTTACATCAGAAAGACTGATTTTCTTCTGCAAAGGTGCTGAATGTTTTTGCTTGTCAGTTAGAAGATTCTGAAGAGAGAGAAGGAAATGAAATCTCTAGCATCTTTTGAGTATGAAAAGAGAAAATAGTGTGGGATTATTCTTGCTCACTGCCACCTTGATTTTGCATATTTCAAAGTAATTCCATTACATTTTTTTGGCTGCACTGTTTTAAAATTGTTTTTTTCTTTTCTTAGACAATGCATGCATATAGTATATAGCTGCATATATATATATACGCACACAGTATGTATTTGTAATATGTTACAGATTATGTATGCATATGTGTTTCATTCTTATACCATAAAAAAAGGTATCTTTTTTAAAGTCACTGTTCTCAAGCAGTATGGGGAAACATTTGAACCTGTTTCCATGTCTGTTTTACTTTTCATCTACACTGAAACAGGGTAATAATTTCCATAGAATTTAGAAAGAAGAACTAAATAGTCAGCAGAGACAGCAAAGAACAGATGATGTCGTAAGTTTTGCGGTGTCATAAAACTTTCACTTTGAGAACAGCTTTAACAGCTGGGTAGTAATCAATCTGAATTTATAAGACATTAGTTTGGGACTTACTCCGAAATGTAAACAGACACCCCTGAACAGGCTTAAAATTTGAACTCAACTCACTGGAATCAAAGAGAGTTTCTTAGTCTGAGTGTTGTCTTTATCTAGAAAATTTCCATTGAATTTAAAAACAGTAGAAGCTTGTAGTTAAAATGTGTCAATATTAATTATTGGTGATAAATACAAATTTTATCATATACAATACTTGCATACAATTGCTATTGCAAATTTTCAGCATTCAGGATTTCTTTATAGGATGATCTAGGTAAATATTTTGAAGGATAGAGCCAGAGAATGGCAGTGTTTACAGACAGTTTAAATTTTATCTTACACCGATTAATTGTCTCTATCTAGATTTTAACAGATACATATTTGTCAAGATAAATAATCTCTAGTCAGAATCTTTCTGTTCATGAGTAGAAGTATTTGAATGAATACTAGGAGGCAAAGAAAGAAGTGGAAGAAATTTGTGCATGCAGATGTGGAAGTTTGACGACTTTTTATCCCAAACAATCAGTGCAAGGACTGACAATCTCAGTAGTTGTGCAAAGGTTAGCATGGGTAGTTGCTCAAATACTATGTTGTGTAGCAGTTGACACATGGAAGCTTTTATTATGGCCTTTCTTACAAAGTTCCTAATTTTTAATATCAGAATACCAATTCAGGTGGGAACAAGCATTTCCAAATCAGAGAATGAGGCTGCATTGCTGTCAAAGACCTTTTTTTTTTTTTTTTATACTTGTCCACAGGCCCTAAATTTTGAAAGTATCTTAAGTTCTGTCATCTAAATACTTTTGAAGATTTGGGTTATGATACGATCTGTGGGTATTTCTTGCCAGGAGAGTTGTTTTATCTGGTACAGTGATGAGTGCCAGTATGTCCAGTTGTAAACAGCCAGTGGAGATTTCTGCTCTTTTGGTGCCCTCACATCATTTTCTTTTTCAGCAGAGAGATGTAGTTTGATTCCCACAATATCACCACCACACACATTCAGATACACTAATAGCCATGAATAGGGATGATGAAAAATGTACAGGGGAGGTAAAAGTGGACAGTAGTAATCGAGAAATGCAGGAAGCTCTGCATATGTAGGCCTGTATCGGTTGATGGCATTTCTGATGAATGTTCCTGACCCTTAAAATCAGAAGACTGGCCCGTACAAGTTCTTTAACTGGCACACATGTCTCCTGGATATTGAATATAATTCTAAATGGCCATTAAAATATATCAGAATTTTCAAAAAGCCTGGTTTTGCCCTGCATTTATGGTTATGGACTACCTTTTCACAGTTAGTGCTCTTGACATTAGCAGCCTATGTATACATAGATTAAAGACAGGTATTCCTTTTTTCCC
This sequence comes from Scopus umbretta, assembly GCA_013400535.1. Taxonomy (NCBI): domain Eukaryota; kingdom Metazoa; phylum Chordata; class Aves; order Pelecaniformes; family Scopidae; genus Scopus; species Scopus umbretta. Next base: position 16,218 of record VZTL01026075.1, read on the forward strand.
TCTCTTCCCTACTGCTAACATCTGAAAGCCTAATTCACCTCCTTTCTATCTAATGATTAGATATTAAAATCAGGTAAGTTAACTAAGCTTTCATACAGGCTTGAAAGGAATAAAAGAAGCAAATTCAATAATATGTGGCTTTAAACTTAATTCCTTTGAGAATTAATTTTTTTCCCCTATTCTGTAATATGGAGGTGGGGTGAAGTTTCTGTAATTACTGAAATGGTAACTGGAATAGTTTTCTAATCTAACACATTGAATATAATCCTTGCTGTTTTTTGCTAGTGGTAAATACAAGAAAAATCTGGAAATACTGGCTTAACCAAACAACTTGGGTTATGTATCTGTTCCTGAACAGTGCTGTTACTTAACTGGTAGAGTAGTCATATATAAAAATGCTCACTTTTTTCCCAGAGTCCCAGGTGCATCCATTTGCACCCTACCTCCTATGCCCTGCTGTGTGTGTGTTTGAAAAAAACAAAAAGCCAAAGTGAAAAGCATAAATAGATGAATGAGCAAAAAGCATTCTCATAATGTATGTTCTATGCCCTTATATCAGGGGAGGAGAAATTACTCTTGTACAGAGATGCGAGCATTAAATTGAAACTTATTGGTTCTGAAACAGTTTGACATTTGTGGGTAATTGACATCCTATATCCAATATCCAATTCTGTGCTATTTTTCCTATTTCCTTTTGTTCTAGCTATGGGATCAATAGCAATAGTCAAATTGAAATAGTACAAGGTCCACATATCCTACTGTAGTTGATCAAAGCTTTGTATAAACAGGGTAGAAGGAGTCTCATTCCATTGTGCTGCCCTGCCAGGTGGAAATAAATCACCTGGTAATATAATTATAGTTTAGGTTGAAAGAGATCTCTGAAGGTCATTTGATCTGACACCCTGCTCAGAACAGGTTGAGTAACACATTCTAATGCTGCATAGAGAGTTTATAAAAAAAGGAAAACTTTAAAAGTCTCTTATTGAGAGGGTTTGTGTAAAAAGATTGAGGGAGTCTTGAGCATTTAATTCCTGTCACTCATTACTTCAAAACAAACGAATGAAAGAGTTGCTTTATAAATAAAACTTCAATGATGAGAAAACCAGTGAAGAGTGTTGCATATGTACACTAATTGCCATATTAGAGGATGATCTCTGATGCTTCCATTTGTCTGCGGGGACACAAATTTTGCATTTTGATATTGCTGCTTAGTTTCAATGGGAGGATTTTGGGGGGTATTTTTCGAACAGCAGTTAGAATAGATATACAGATTGTACACAGTGATTGAGGGGGGATTTAAAACATACTGGACTATTCCATTTATTTTGAGAGTTGGTACATAGTCCCAGGACAGCTTATCCATAACAGAAATCAAAATTAATTGATTTTCAAATACTGCCAGTGCAAAAGTTTTCCCCAGAAGTCAGTGCAGAATTTTGTCCTGAATGTTTGATAATATTAGTTTGTCTGAAATATGATTTCCTAGTTCTCTATAGCAATACTTCCCATTGAATTGCTCTAATGTCCATCTGGCTTCTCAGAATAAGTCAGGTTTTCCTATCCACTGTGGTAGAAGGAGCAAATCAGAGCTGCACAATTTGGTGAAGACATGGCCCAGGTGCTCTCTGTACTCTTGTATAATAGTTTTCTGAAACTTTTCAGGGTTTGGGTGGTTTTTCTTCTGTCTGTGGGGGAAGGGGAGAGCACTAGCAGACATTGTCTATATTTGAACAACTCTGAGAGAAGACACTCCCTTCAGATCCCTCTTGTAGGGAGGGGCACCAATTCCAATTCCAGCCAGGAAAGAAGTGAGAGTTCTACATTCAAATGCATTGAATGAATATCACATGGCAGCTTGTACTGTAAGAAGCTGAAGCCACTGCTACAAAATACTGGGAGTAGATAAGTCAGTGGATAAGCAGTGCCTTACTACCACTTATTGAAAACAATTCACTAGGGTAAAGGTAAAATGTGCTTAATGTCACCTTCAAATAATTGTTTTACTAACCGATTTCTAGAATTAAAAATACAAATACAATAATCCCACATTTGCTTATCAAAACATCTGTCTTATATGGGAATACAGTCAGTGAAAAACAGCTTCAAAAGACTGGAGAAAATGTCATACAGAACACATGACCCCACAAGACCAGCACTACATGCAACATATTTTAGGCTAAGGTTTAAAAAAAGTATTATTAGGTGCCTAAACCTGGAATTCTAGCTTTGTATTCAAGCTCTTAATTGGGTGAGTTTTCCCATCAACATCCTGACTGAATTCAGTAGGGGCTAGTTGTCTCTGAAAGCCAGTTAACTGAGGTCAGGATTTACTGCTAGACTGCCAAGTCCTTTTTTTGAAGCGTTGACCTTAGAGTCTATGTACAAGTATTGTAGATTTGTATCAAAGGACTCAAATACTTCTTTTTTAAAAAAAAAATTCTGTAGAAAAATATATACATGTACTCTACAATTCTGGGTTTCAGTCTGGTACCATGTAGCCAAGGTCAAGCAGTGCTTTACTGAAATGTTGGGCTTCTGGGGCAGAAAGAGGGGTTATTATCTGTATGTTATCTGTAACTATTTTTATGTTAACTGTGTAAGTGATTTAAATGACCTTCCAATGTGGTGAAAATTATCCCAGAGACATTCAGGCATGAAAGTGAGAGGATCCCAGAAGCAGTTTCCAGGGAGCTAGCCAGTCAGAGGGCCAGCTAGTCAGATGGTGAGTGAAACAGATACTTAGATGGTCTTCCAGGAATGGAAAACACACCACTCAGTTGCAGAGCTGAGTTCAGTCTTCCCAAATACTAGTATAGGAAAGAGCATTTTATTGTGCTTTTTTATGATAAAGTATAGACATTAGCTCATCTTTGGAAATGTTAACTGAAGCCACTGACCTACCTACCTTTGAAGACTGTTTCTTAATTTAACTACCCATTCAGAAATCATTCTTATCTTGCCAGTATCATAGAATCATGAAATGCTTTGGTTTGGAAGGGACCTTTAGAAGTCAGCTAGACCAATCCCCCTGCAGTGAGCAAGGACACCTTCAACTAGATCAGGTTGCTCAGAGCCCCATCCAACCTGGCCTTGAATGTTTCTAGGGATGGGGGCCTCCACTACCTCTCTGGGCAACCCTTTCCACTGTTTCACCACCCTCATGGTAAAAAATTTCTTCCTTATAGCCAGGCTAAATCTACCCTCCTTTTGTTTAAAACCATCTGTCCTGGTTTCAGCTTAATTCAGAGTTCATTTTCTTCCCAGTAGCTGCTATAGTGCTGTGTTTTGGACTTAGTATGAAAACAGTGCTGATAACACGCTGATGGTTTAGTTGTTGCTCAGTAGTGTTTACACTAGTCAAGGACTGTTCAGCTTCCCATGCTCTGCCAGGGGCACAAGGAGCCAGGAGGGGGCACAGCCAGGACAGCTGCCCCACCCTGCCCACAGGGCTATTCCATACCATGTGGCATCACGCTCAGTATAGAAACTGGGGGAGCTGGCCGGGGGGCAGC
>VZTL01026090.1:0-22470 GCA_013400535.1 Scopus umbretta
TGACTCCTGGGAGGTGTTCAGGGGTATTGGATCGTGCACCTCTGCAGGCAGGGTTTAGTTCTGCATGTATGTAAGGTTTGGGGTCACAGGAACAGCTCTGACACACTGCTTGATGGTACTGGGAAAAAGAGTCTTTATTCTCCTCCAGAGCAAGGACAGATGAGCAGTGACAGCAGCGGCTGGCCCGCAAGGGCACTCAGACTACCCCAAGCAGAAGCTGAAAATAAAATCATTGCAAATCTTCCCTTTCTCCCATTTCTGTTTGCCATTCACAGCTGTTAATTTAATGGATAAATCCTTGCAGATGATGACTCCCGAGTCATCCTGAGGCTAGAGCCCACATGCCACGCAGGTGCAGGCTCCGGCAGCGTGCTCCAAGGCTCCCCGAGATCCTGGTGAACCACTGTGCGCCGCAGCATGGCACGGATGAACGTTGTTACTCTGGGAGGGGAGCAGACCCTGGCTCAGCAACAACAAGCAGATGCACGTTCTGCTGGCTGCTGGCGAGGGGCTCCACAGCAAACAGCACGTCCTGGCGCAGACTCGCAGGCCAAGCACTTCTTCTTTGAGCGTGCTGTGAACCAGCGAGTGAGGTAAAAGCTTGCCATGTGCCTGAGACAGCTTGAATGCAGCCGCCGGTACCCAGACAGACACTGAGCCCAGCAGCCTGCCCAGGAGGGGGCTGCGATTTCCCCTTGCCCAGCCAGGGCAGCGGGGAGCCGGCTGGAGGAGGGAAGGAGCTGCTGCGCAAGAGCTTGGGATGTTGGCAGAGATGCTGGGGACTAGCGGATGGTCCGGGGAGCTGCTGCCTTGTACCTGCAAATGCTCTGAGGGGACACAAGAGGGAGAGAAAATCATCCCTTGGGGACCAGTTTTAACATTTGCATAGTTCTTTATTTGCAGCTCTGGGGAAGAAGGCAGTGTTGTCAAACACAGGTAGAGGGTGTGCAAATATTTAGACCCAGTTACGAAACTGAACCAAGTGGAGCACTGCTGCACCAATAAAGAGCCCTTCCAAATCTTCTATCCTTTTCCAGTTTCTTATTTTCACTTGGTGACTAATAAAGGATTGAATGTACATACCACTTCATCACATGTCACACTGAAGAAAAACAGAAATATCATCTCCTCAAGCACAACATTTAGGAATCTTTGGGGTCATGTATTTCGGTTCACTCCACCAGAGACTCTGTTCCAAGAAATAATCAAATTTCATACACAAACGAGTTTCCAGTGAAAACTTCTCCAGAAAACCAGCTATCAGAAACTCTGACAGTTACAAACCTTCAAGTATAACCATCAAATGTGTTCACAGTTAGTTTACAGTCTTTCTTCTAGTGCCAAAATTAGCCTCAACAGCCATGTTGCTATCACATGAAATTGTCAAGCAACTTTTAGTACATTTAGAATTTTATTTCATTAAAAAAACCCCAACCAAACAAGAACACTAGTGTAAAAGCAGAGTTTCGAGTCTTAGACTCTTCAGTTTTCTCTCCTGCTCAAATTGCTTTCAGACTCATGTGCTGTCCAGAGGAGCACCGTGAGCACCTACTCCTTGCCCCCCGCTTTCTGGCTGCAGAGAGGAACCGCTGACACTGCAGGTCTGGGGGCGAGCAGGGATAACGGGGCCACTGACTCAGTGAGCCGGCACTGACCTGTTCAACAGCTTCTTGATGCGAGAGCCTGTGCCTTACAAAACTGAAGCAGTGCCCATGGGTCAAGTCCTCCAGTGGTTTTCGAGTCGCAACCTTTCTATTCCGGTGCAAGCAACTGTATTCTGTAATGAAAATCTTGCAGATAAAACTAATATGGTGTGCAAGGTGATATGAGTTTGGGGTTGTGCGGGTTTTAAACATGTACTAAAATCCGTATTCCACGTTCAACCTACTGGTGCTCCCACGTGCCGGTTGCTGGCAGAAGCTGATGCCAGCACTGCGTGCTGAGGAGTGGGCTCCGAGCACGGCTGCGGCACCACGTCCTGCACAGCTTCGGACGTGCTGAGCTGGTAGGTGGGCTTATGGTGCTGCTGAAGTGACAGGGAAACTTCCCCAGGGCATCTTCTCCGGACTGCAATGAGGCACAATGTTTGCGTAGGAGGTTTGGGAATAAAAGACCCCGATTAGCAACTCACGAAGAATGGTACCTTTGTCTAAATCAGTAATATAAATAAAAACTTACAGACAAGTCCAGAACTTTTGTTTTGCTCTTGGAACATACCCTTTGTTAACAATGAAATTATTTAATCTTTAATTCTCCAAGGGGTTGAAGTGGTAAGCAAACAAAACACAACTAAGGTCTGCGCTGTGTCTCTTCACCACATGAAATGCTATCTCTGATGCAGCAGAAGCAGAACTGGTGTATGGGACCAATATCCTGCTGGCGGAACCAACTGTCACCTTTTAACAACCGCTTTTCACAAGTGAATCAGGCTTTTCCTTTTGTTTTGTTCACTTTTTGTATTTTCTATTATTCAGTGATTAATGGATCAGCAAGTTTGGGAGGATGCCCTTAATTTTTTGTTAATTGTTCTTGCACACAATATGCAGTTGAGTCTGGCAGTAAACATACACCAGCCCTACATTTCATTCCTGGATGGACATTGTAAATGTCTCCCTAAATCCTCTGTACCATTTGCTACCAACTGCATCCATACCAGCTTGTATAAGCAGAGCGATGCAAGGACAGCTCCTCTGTTACAGAACAAAACCATTTCTTTCCTTGCAGTTCCAGCAGATGCAACTGCATTTTATAGGAACCCCTCCCGTACATTAACTGGGCTTTCCCAGGCTTCCTAAACAACACTGCTACCTACACAGTTACAGCCCATAATGCACAGTACCAGGACAAGCATCCTGCAGGGCATGGCTGGCTCCTAACCTGTGTCTAAAGAAAAGCAAGTGCTACTCAGTGCCTTTGCTCTGCACTGATTCATCACCATCAGTATGGGCAAAAAGAGAGTTAGAGGGAAAACTGCTTATCTGCTTCCCACCGCTCTCCCACAGACTGATGCTGCAGGGATGGTCCGTCCTGCAGCTTTCCAGCAGCAGTTAGCTCCCCCTTTCCAAGGATCCCAGAAATGCATCCCTTTTTGATATGCCTTTTGGGTGGAATGGCCGTTACACAGCGTACTGGACTTGCTCTGCTGATCACCTCGCGTTTTGTAACGTAGGGAGCTAACACCTCCTGTCACCAGGCCACTTTTAGGACTGCACAATTCCTCATCTTTTCCTGTCAGAATTACTCCAGAAGGCCTCCCAAAACTGCAAGGGGGGGAATGTCGCTGATATTTAGAAAGGGACAAGGGTATTCAAAGTAGGAATTCATTGTTCGTAGGGTAACAAGTTTGTTCCCTGTAAGTCTATGGGAATTTGGGTGTGAAGGGGGGACCTACCTTGGGTCAAAGGAACTGCGTCCTAGCAGACAGCCAGTAGATGTTGCCTGGTGCCAGATAAAAATTCTCTGTAATTTTGGAAAGAAGAAATTCTGGACCAAAACCAGAGAACTCTGAGTCTGAATTTCTTCATTGTTAGCCCTGTGATAGATACAGCTGTCATCCCCTGAGCATAATCGAGCAAAACAGGTAATAGGAACTATACCACTCGTATCTATAAGATAAAACAAGAGTGAAGAGTAGAAAATGAGCAAATAGAATATGAGCATTTGGATCTTCTGGCTTTTTGGACCTGAACAAAGAGCTGTCAGGACCTTGAACACCACAGGTTTGGCTGCCCAAGCTCAAGGCCAGCCCTGACATGCTGCAGCTGCAATCCGAGATGACGCTGCTGGGAAAGAGTTGGGTGAGAAAGAGCTTTAAATCAGTCCAGCTCTTTCCGAACATTGATTTGCTTTCCTGTGTTTCCTTAACCCTTCCATGTATTTACTTGTGTGGCCCCAGGTTTATCCTGTGGTATGCAGGGAAAGCCTTCGCTGCCATCATCACCACCAGTAGTTTGGCAAACTGGAGGAAAAAGGATGCTGGAAAACTGAAGACGACACTACTTGTTGCTAAGACTCACTCTAGGCACTGAAATAGCAGGCTCTGTCGTTAAGGCCACCTCATCTTTACTGCTAAGAACACCGCTTCAGCTGATTAAATACCGACAAACTGTTCTTCTGCACTGCCATTTTCACTGATCCTGTTTGCCCCCAGTTGACTCCTTGCCCTGCACATTTTAATAGTTTTAATGTTTCAGAATTTCAGACTATGAATTAACATTTTGGAGTCCTGGAGGCAGAGGTATATTTCTGCCCCTGGACTGGAGTTATATGGAGATAATAGAGGATGACTAAGTAATTGTTAAAATTGAAACTGATTAAAAGTCTGACATAAATAAATGTCGGATCAGACCCACAGAAGCACTACAAAGGATAGGGGTTTAGCAGACAACTACAGATGTGGCATTTCCTAATTTCTCAGCGCCTGAGAGGGTTGCCAGTTCTGGTTTGTTGCTGTAGGTTTACTCTATTCTTCATCACCTTTTCCATTGCCACGTGGAGAGCTGTTTCCACAAGTAGATCCTTGTGCCCTCCTAAACATTCTGCGAGAACTGGTGATGGGATTTTGAGTGAGAGACACTCTTTTCCATAGGCTTTAATCCAGTAAAAAATAGCAGACCACCGTAGGTTTCTTAATTGTCACATTTTCAATTATTTCATTACATTATTTTTCCATATATACATAAGGACAACAAGGATCGTGGTCCTAACTGATAATGCTAAACTTCAAACTAGGTTAAAAACTTTCCCCATCTTTTAGACAGCTAGGCACTGGATAAGAGGTTGTCTCTTGGAACTGTCAAATGTCTCAGTTTTAGGCACCGACAGAGTTGGCCATACATGTAATCTTATTTGCATTTAAGACCCGTCCACATCAGTGCTTCTACAGGGGAAAGGGCAGTGCAGGAATAGCATACCCATTCTAAAATCATTCACTGGGTTAAAAACCAGCTATGAACTGAGAGTGGTTTCATTTAACAAAACAAGAATTAAAGAAAATAAATGCCTGGACTTACAGGCATGGCACTGAACGCTGATCTCCTGCCCTGCCTTGCAGGACTAGGTGCACCAGCCAGCAGGAGTTTGCCCTGTGCTTCACCACCCATGGGAAAGCCTTTGTAGCAGAGACTGCCGTCACTGTCGTTTGCTTGGAGCACCCTATCCAAGGGATGCTAAATCAGGTTCTCGCTGCCGGCAACAACTTGATCCCTGAGTTACAAAACGGTATTGGGGCGAGGAAGGGTGGGAGGCTGATGCTAAACAGCGTGGGAAGGGCTGTGAGCCCCGACACGATGCCATCACTTAATTACTTTTTTTTTTTCTTAAAAAGGAAAACATGACGTGTTGTGGAAATACCCCCACCTTATACACCCCCTTGACGTCGTGATAATCATTTTTCCACCTTTGAAGTACTTGCAGCCCTTTTATCTGCATCATCACAAGGAAAGAGCGTGTTAAACCAAAGAGAGGTTTGTTCCCTGATACCTCGCAGTGGGGGTAACTGATGGGAAACCTCTCAGTGGAAACACATACTCTCAAATCTGTTATCAGTCGTTCTTTATTCTCACATGAGTTACGGCATGCTTTGGACTCTCTGGTCTGTTGTATATAAAACTCTGAATAAAATCTGTTTAAAATCATGGAAACCTGAGAGAGTACCTCAGCTACAGAAGAAAGTAGAGTAGTCAGGATAAAAGATATACTGAAGGCCACTGTGAATCTTCCACTGCCACCAGCAGATATTATACTGCTGGTTTAACTCTGTCATACTCATGCCTGCTTTGGTAAAAATCTCTTTGTAAAAGCTTTTCTGCAACGGCACTACCAGAATGAATCTTGTTCACCACAGCAGAAGGTCTGTTCAGTTAAAGATGGTGGGAGAGCATGGACCCATCACGAATGTGAGACGGGCAGTTTGCTGTGCCTGTCTTTTCCCAGTGAACAAACCTTTACATTATCTTATGCCAAAAAACCCCCGAGATGTGCCTCTGGTGCATTGTTTTTGCTGCTTCATCATTTATTTTCTGTGCTACAACAGAAGCACTTCTCCCTTCCTAAACGACAGCTGCTGCAGTAAGGATTGCTCATGTAAAAGATGTTATAACATGGTTCTTACCCCTCGCTTCTTGCCTACCTGTCACCTGACACAAATTTATCCTCTTTCTGTCTTTGTCATATATAGGAAATCCGTAGCTCTAATTCTTTCTCATATGCTTGTTTTTCTCAGCTGTGACAGTTCTTCATCTGTTTTTGTGTGGTTTTTTTCCTTGAACTTCATAAGCTACTAAATTGGCACATTCTCGTATTGTGATTTAATTCTCCGCGTCAAGGCTGTCACCTTTACAAATATTTCTCATAAGTTTTATGGATCAGTGTGTCAGCAGATTACTAGGAAGAAGGAGTAGTAAATTGTGTCTTAGGATAAGTTGTTGAATACTGTTCTAACCATTAGGGGTATAACTGGTTATGACCATATACTTGCATCGCAGTACCATCTGGAGGTTGTCGGGGGGATGGTGCATTATGTTAGGTGCTGTATAAACATGAACCTCAGTGGGTTGTTTTAAAATGGGATGGAGTAAATGAAGTAGGAGGCTGGAACTGGGAAAAGGGTTGAGAAATACTGGGGGAGGAAGGGAGATGCAACAGCAAAAGCACATCCTAAAGGGCGCAAGGCAGAGTTAAGGCAAACTTGTCACATGGAGCTCTAGATGTTTTAAGCAGAGAAGGAGTGGGAACCGGTGGTGGAGGAGAGGAGAAGCCAGAGAAGGACAGCAGGAAAGCAAAGGCATGGGATGGAGCAAGGGGCAGTTGGCCAGATGGGGAGTGTATAGACCCCAGTAAGAAGTCTCGCTGCAAAGAAGCAGCCTCAGTTATTTTTGCTGCCAAGAGTGCTCCTGCTGCTGCAGAAGATGGGTTTGGAGAGGAAGAAGCTCTCGCCAGGGAGTGGAAATTCTGTGGGGGCACCCAGAAGCAGCATGGTGAGAAGCCTGCTCAAGCACCGGGATTGGGATGTGAGAGACACATCCCGGGGAGGGCACGGCCCTAAGAAGCTGCGGGGTGTAGACGAGGACATGCACGAGGTGCACAAGGGCAGCTTTCAGCCACCTCTTTGAATCTTTGGTGGTTCCACTGCATACTGGAAAATAAATAAACCAACAACTCTATAGCAAAATGTATCTGGAGGAATGGTGTATCCCGACACGTGGATGTCCAGACCAGAGAATTTTCTGTGCTACTTGGCAGCTTTCGTTGAGCCCAGCTGATCTGCTTGTTCCGATAGTACCTCTGAAGGCGAAAATGTTCTTGGAAATGGTAAATAAAACTTCATTATCATGACAGATAATGTGTTAAAGTGTAACAACTTTTTTTATTAGATTCATAGATGGTAAAATGAGGGTCATCCATCCAAATCTGCTTTGATAGGAACTGGGCCCTACGCCGGCTCCATTTTAGCACTCTGGTGCAGCGATGATGAGAGCTGATTGAGATTTGGATGAGCTGAGCATATTTCGCTTTTTATGAAGCCCTACCAGCTGAGTTTACATTGACTGCACTCAGAGCAGCGCTCAAACTCTAAATGCACAGCAGGCCCAGGAGATGGATAAATGGATAGATAGATCCTGACCTGATAGACCTCCTTGGGGAGCAGTGCTGGTGGGCAAAGAACGCTACTTTGAGAAGGCAATTGAATGGAAAAAAATCATATTTCAGTATCACTGATAGCATAGTTACCTACTTGAAAGAAGGGTCTTTCGGATGAGATCAGGAAAATACCCTTCTGCTGGGCACAGGGGCAGGGGTGGAGGTCCCAGGGGAGAGGGGTCAGGGCCAGCAACGCCCTTTGGTGCCTTCAGCCCCCCGACACCTCTTTCCTGTTGCATATTTTAGGTGTGTAACTGTTAGCTTACGGAACCACATTCCGCTGTCGGGGTTCAATGAGTTATAAATCTTTCTTTACTCAGAGGAACAACCTGAAGAGAGGTGGAGAGTCTCCAGCCTGGGGGTTAGGGTGTGTGCTGGCATCCTGTGTGCTGCTGAGGGCCGAGGGGCACTTTGGTGCCCTGCTCCTTTGCCGCTGCTGGTGACTCCAAATAAAATGCCAAGGACGCTGATCCAAATTCCTCGTTTCTAAAATGTTGCAAAAACCTGGTATCTGGAATGGCATTTTTTTTTTTTTATATATCTTAGGTATTTACTGCTCATGGAAGGAGCTGCCAGTTGGTTAATTATGTGGGTATTCCTAATTATGGCTGAGGATAATGCCAAGAACAATTGAAATAAAATTACTGTAATTTTAAATCAAAAACTTCTCTATGTTTGAAATTATTAAAAGGCCACATGTAAATATCATCAAGTTTTCATTCATTTTCTCATGAAATTTGAGTTAAATTATTTTCTCTAGCAGGAGATGTTAATAACAACACCAGGAAATTGAACATCAGGGTTTAACTCAGAAGCAATAAATCAACATATAAAAAAGGTTAAGGGTTGCACATTATGAAAACATTTCCACAGATAATTACAAGTTAGAAGCACGTGTTGATTGAGTGGGAAATCTTATCATATAGACAAGGCTGGATTCACAATGAAGATAATCCGGTAAAGTACTACTCAGTGATTTTAAAAAGAAAAAGTCTGTTGAATACCCAAAATAATTACCACAGTGTGTCTGCAGAGTGGCACAATATACCCAGAGTTAACCAACAAATCTTCCTCCAAATCGAGCCTATGTGCAAAAGCAGCCCGTGACGGGAATGTATCAAGCTGTCACTCACCACCACCTTCTGCTTCGGGACGCTCTGTGCCAAGATCTGCAGCTCTCGGGCTGAAATTGGAGAGTGATGTGTAGTGTTTCACATAAATCTGGATGTACCAGCCCAGGCTCTGGCTCCATATGCCCGATTGCAATGAAATCGTTGAGCCAAGGACATGCCTGGGAGGACAGAGCTCAACCCTTGAAGTTTTGGAATAATTTTTTCCAGCGGGAAGAATCTGTTTGATTGCAGCTATAAACCTGCTGTTTATGGCTGTGTATTGCCAGTGTTAAACACGTAAGAACAAGAGATAAGAAAATGTGACAGCAGAGTGAATCATTTGAAGGAAACCCAGCACCTTTCTCTCCTGATTTCGTGGCTGCATTGCAGAGAGATGAAAGCAGCACTGGAGAACTCAGACCTTCTAATGATGCACATAAAATGGGATGTGAGCTAATCCATTACAGCCTACCCCCTACTAGCAGAATTTGCAACAGCCTGAAGCAGGTATAATTTGGTTATCACTTAGTCTAAAGCAGTTGGCCAAATTCAAACACAGTTGTTACCAGCAGGTACACTTTAATTTTGCAATGTGCAAACTGCTTTAATGACTTTCCCCTTCTCTCTGTTTTGTCCAACTTCCAGGAACAAGAATTTCCACTGCCTGGATAGCTTTTCCTTGCCAGGTACTCAGGTTTCAATCTGGAGAAAGAAAATAGGAAACTCTTGTGTCCAACACAAAAGACACTTCGAAGATAATTCCATCTTTGAAGAATCTAAATGTTCTCTCTCGGCCCTCCAGACCTGCGCCAGGTTGCCAAAGGGGCTGATGGAGGCAAGGACCGCGCGCCACACAGGTCCAGGTCCCGGTGCCTCAGGAACTGAGCAGCTCACACGGGAAAAGGGTCAGTGCCAGAAATGGGGAGCAAGGCAGCGCTGGCGCTGTGCAACTTTCTGGGGACGATGCCTGCTCAGGAGGAAGGAGTCCTGCGGTCTGCTCTCCAGCCCCAGTGCTGCTCCATGTAAGACAGAAACGAACAGCAAGGGTGCTGGGAGAACAGGCTGAAAGGCAGGGCTCTCCCACCGAGTGGTTGAACACCTCTCCCTGGCGGTCTTCAAACAACGTGTGGATGTGACGCTCCAGGACATGGTTTAGTAGACATGGTGTTTTGGGTTGACGGTTGGAGTAGATGATCTCAGAGGGCTTTTCCAACCTTAATAATTCCATGATTGATTCTACGATCACAGCCAGGGGAGCGACTCCCATCCAGAGCCCCAGCCCCGCACTCGTGGCCCTGCAGCGATGCCGCCTGCGACGCAGGGACACCACACGGCCCATGGCACCGCCTGGGAAGCAGGCGCCTGGAAGCCGTGCTCCTCTGCGCCGGCTGCGGAGGCAGGAGAGCTGCTGCAGCCTGGGGCAGGGAAGCACTGGGAGAGGACAGGGAAGCTGGTCCGTGGACAGCCAGAGCTGCTTCCAAGCCGTCTGCAGCCAAGCTCTGGGTAAAGCGAGGTTTTTTCCTTCCTTGCTGCAATATGTCGCAGTGTTTTTGTTTTGTTTTTTTTTGTTGTTGTTGTTTTTGTTTGTTTTTTTTTAATTCTGCTCTTTACACTGCTCTTTAATCCTGTTAAATCTTGTTTAATACTTCTCTGTATTAACTGCTGACATCATGCGTCTGAAATCATCAGGAACGAAAGTGATCTCTTGGGTCATTCTCTTAAACTTCAGATGGTAATAAAGTCCTTAGGAAAGACAACTTTCAGGAAATACTGTTTAGACACATTTAAAAGACAACTAAGTTCTGGCAAGCCATTCCAGTCATCTCATTAAGTCTGAATAAATATGAGAATTTAATATTAATTTCATTTTCATATATCCAAATTAGAAGGCAGCAGAGAAGAAAACAACATAATCTGATTAAACAAATTAGAATCACGCTGCTAAAATTGCCCTTCAGTATTTATTTATTTTTAACTGCAGTAGCTTAAAAAACAAACTCCCCCAAATGTTACCTAACATCTAATTACCAGCCGCTCCTCCCCAGGAAGCACCCAGCTGTCAGGGCATTGAGAGGCCGGAAAGCAGATATTCCAGCCTAGGTTTCCAAACCTGCATATGATTTTTTTTTTTTTTTTTACTTTAATCATGCTCCAGACTCTGGTTAAGGCAGTGAAATTTGGGCTGAAGGCTGATGTCTTCTCTCCTCGACATCCACTGTCCTGCCGGGAAATGGCTGTTGCACGACTCCAGGACATCAGGTGGGGAGCTGCCTTGCCGTGAGATGTGCACCCATCCCTTTGCATCCGAAAAGGTCATGCCTGCTCGCCCCAGGCGCCACACGCTTGAAGCCACTGGCTGTAGTCCTTTAGCCAGAATGAAGCCATTGCTTCCATGGTCACCCCCCCACAGTTCTGGAAGGTACCTGGACCCCAGGCTGCAGGCAGTCGGACAGCAAAATAGGAGATGCTCCCACAGGATTGATGTCAGAAGCTTATTAGGGAGCTCGTTACCAGCAGGGCACTTTTGCTGCTCGCTGGGCCTGAAGTCTGCCCGCCTAGACGTGGCGAGGGTGAACCAGCAGTGACTTCCTTGCAGGTATCCCTGTGCAAAACCTGTGTCAAGGCACTTAATTAACTGCTGCAAGAAACAGCTTTCAGAGTGAAAACAGGAAAATATCCCACTTTGGTACGTACGGTTGAATCTTTTCCTGCTCTTTTCAATAAAAAGACCCCAGGTACCTGTGAAGTCAGTGCCCATAGAGCAGTCCCCTGACCCTATGGCAGTTTCACAATTGCAAGCCCACTCAAGCGCCCCAGGAGTGGGTCCACCCCACCCCAAGATGGGCCCTCGCAGAGGCCATCGGAGGTATCAAGGGTGTCCTCTCAGCCTTTCTTCTATCAGCTGCGAGAGCAAAATCAAAGCACCAAATCTGAGTTCACCATCTTTTGGCCCAGCAACGTTTCCAGCACAAGGTGGGTTGGAAGGAGCCCGGGATCCCACCAGCCCCGTTCTCGAGGGAGACCTTCCTCCTGCCAGCCCGCACGTGGGCTCTGGGCAAAACTCTCAGCTCCCACAGAAAGCTGCAGAGCGCCAAGGACACAGGTGACCTGGGTATCTGAGACAATGAAGCTGTGGGCATCACTGCAGCGGGCAGGGCCAGGGCCAGCGCTCTGCCCGCGCCCTGGGATGGCAGGTAGGCACGCTGTGTCAGCCGGTCGAGGCTGCGTGGATGCGGATGGCACCTGGGGGGCTGTGCCCTTACCCCCAGGTATGTCATGGGCTCCCGAGACACGCGCAGTGCTCAGCCTCGGGACAGATTAGTCGTTGCCGAGAATGGAGCTGAGAGGAGAGGGCAGCATGGAAGGGAGAGCACTGTGTTCAATTCACTGTGGCACAGACGTGCTTTGCTAGGGCTGAAGGACGAGGGTGGGAACTGCGTCAGCTTTCAGCACCTCCACAGCCTCTGCACGGGGAGCTTGAGTCTCTTTGCACTGTAATGCAGCAATACATGGTAAATGTTTTCACTTTGTTGGCGCTGCAAGTACAGCAAGGGACAGAGTCTCTAGCCCATTAAACTGTACCTGCTTAATGGAAGAGGGGAGCGCACGCTTCTGTTCCCCCTTCTTGAGCAGTGCTGCTGTGATTGATTTAGCTTAGTTCGCATGAACATCCCTGGCCTTTCCCTGCAGACAGCCTTCAGAGACTCGCCCCTCCGTTGGGATCTGCCCTACGGGGTAGCACGCTGTTCCTAGAAATGCTGTGGCAGCTTGCTTGCTTTGGGTCATTCTGTGTCCATACGCCGCGTTCCTTCTCCTGTCAGCCTGCGCACGACTCCGCTTACAGAGCTTCGGCTGCTAGGGATGCGCTTATCCTTCTTTGGAGGCATCCTCTGTATGCACGCGTGTGCTTACGTGTGCGTGTGCGCAAATAAATCAATAGGAACGCAACAGGAAATCCGGAATTCAAAATTTGCAATGGAATTTCTAGATCAGGTTTATCAACGAGAGAACCCTTCAAATGCAACTCCCCACCCCACAGCTCAGATCTCTGACAGGGCTTTGCGCAAACCAGGCACAGAGGTAGATTTTCAAATTCAGTTCAATTACCTGACTGTACCTGAAAGAGAAAATCTTCATCCCCTCAGCCTGCCCGGCCGGGCGTGCTGGAGCGTGGCTCCTGCTCCTGCCCTGGCGTGGGCTGCGGACAGCAGGAACTGCGTAGGATTGTGTGCAGGTGTTTTATTAACTTCTGGTAATAACATAGTTTAATTTTTTTAAAAATTATGAATTAATGAATTCTATAATATTTTATTATTAATGTTATACTTATTATAAATCCTATTAAATTGTCTTAAATTGCATTTATTATGTTGAAATCATTGCATCATATACCTAATGCATTTCAAAATATCCATCTGGCAGTCATTTAAAATGCAAAAAACACATTGCAACATAAGCTTTATCTTTATTGCAGAAGCTCGAAGTTGGACCGATTTTCTTCAGCATTTACCAATGACATGGAAGAAAGCAAAAGTATTTCTGGCAAAAGTACAAGGGCAAGTCAACCATATAAAACAAGGTGGAGAGCTTGGTAATCACAGCTTGCTTGGACATCATTTACTGCTCCCAGTGTGACATACAGCCTCCCCTGTTGTTAGAATAATAAATAGAAAAGAAGAGTAGAGGGGAATTTTATTATCATAAGCAGTATTAATAAGGTCAATTTTGATATTAAACCATGAAAAATGTCAACAAACATGAAGTTCAGAAAAGGGCTGCCACCACGACTGTAGGTTTGGCAAACCTGCATTTCAAGGAGAGAAGTGGATTTCTTGAGAGCTGAGCGTGATTTATAAGTTGTAGGGTGGACACAACACGGCTAGTAAGGAGGTGAAGGGCTTCCACTGCGGAGCTGTTTAAGCATTTGGCTGTTTTTACTCAGGGTCCAGTAGAGTCTCTGATACCTGAAGTCTTTACAACAAGGCTGCGACTACTCTCTGCAAAAGGTGCACTTATAGGCAGTGCATAGCAAATAGCAGGGAAAATTCTCTGGCACTCATTGCATAATGACCCGGTGGTGTCATTTGGTCATAAAATCTATTCTGGTTTGTTTTTTATCAGCCATGTTAGTTTTATGTTCTTTGTCTACACTGGAGCCAAACCCTACTCCAGTGAATCACCGAACATCTCCCACAACCTCTCAGGTGAAGCTGCAATGTCAAAGAAAATTAAGATTTTTTTTTTCCCTTGCCTCCACATCCCTTGTCCTCGTCATGAAGAGCCTGAGCTCCTGACTGCACATCTAGTGTTTTACCAGCATCCCACTAATCCTCCAGACTTTTCTGCCTCTCTCTTCCTACCTTTGCAGCATTTGGCAATTTTCTCTCCTCACCTGCCAATTTAAAGCTCATCTGAACACACAGGTGACAGCTACAAAAAAAGATCTTTTTCTCTGTGAAAGAAGAGGCCAAAAGTGAGAATAGTTATCTGCCTGGAAAAGCACTGCAAAATCTTAATTAACATGCAGAAGGGGCAGGTGAGAGAACACTATTTCAGCAAAAGTGTGAGGACCCAGCACAGTTATGACAGCACTGCTGTACGGCTCAAGGTGCTGGCGTGGAAAGGAGTGGTGAGCTGTGCTGGGAGAAAATTTCTCCAAGGAAATGAAACTACAGAAGCAGGAATTCTCACAATGCGCAAGAAAATACAACATCAAGTAATATTAGGAATAAAAGGAGAAAGAGTAGGAAAAGTCATATCAGAGTGAGCTTCATGGGCAATAATCTGTCCTGTGTGGGTGCAGATCTGTCGTATTTAAACGTGGATAGCAGTCTCAAGATTTTGTAGTGTGTTGACAAAACTCTCTTTAAGATTATACTGGACCATGACCCATTTATAAGGAAGGTCTATTATATATAGTGCGTGTGTGTGTGTGTATTATATTGTTATACAGGACTTCATGCCATTCAGGGCATTTAATTTAAACCTGAGCTTATGATGCTTTTCCAGAAAGATCACTTGTCGGTGCTACTAGAGATGGAGAGCTGTATTGAAGCAGCCAAGCGTTCAAGCCATGTCCGTGCCCAGGGCATGGACCAGCATCCAATACCATGGACCAATGCTTTGTCCATGGGACACCTGCCATCAGCACCACCTTCATTTTCCATTGCTAAGTGCTGCTGAGTGCCTTGAGGTCGGGCTCAGCCTCAGTGGCCATGTGCCGATCGGGCAGAGAACTAACCTTGCAATCCATAAATTTTCCAGGGGGGCAGGCAAGCTGCTCAGCTCACCCAAGGACAGCCTCCATGCCAGAGCCAGCTCCAGGTAAGAGCTGGGGAATACGTGGCTGGGGTTAGGGGCACAGCGAGACCCTCATGCCATGCTGGCCCAAGGAGGGACTGTCTTAAATAAATGATGACCCTCTGGCATGAGTTGCTGCGAGCTTATTAATCAACCTTTTCTTGAAATATTCCCAAAGTCCTAGAGGCAGCAATCTGGATTGAAAGTTCAAATTCTGGAGCCCCCTTGGTTGCCCAATACCCGACACTGTAAATCAAATAAATATAATATCAAAGGTTTGGCGTGCTGTACACAGGGCTGGGTTTTATTTAGGCTATAACACAAAAGTATATGGCTTGCCACAGAAATTTGAGCAGTGCTGTGCAATATGCTACTGGAGCCCATGCTGCTTTAACACTATTTAGAAGAACTTGAAAACCAACATGATTTGCTTTGC
This sequence comes from Scopus umbretta, assembly GCA_013400535.1. Classification (NCBI taxonomy): domain Eukaryota; kingdom Metazoa; phylum Chordata; class Aves; order Pelecaniformes; family Scopidae; genus Scopus; species Scopus umbretta. Next base: position 15,490 of record VZTL01026090.1, read on the forward strand.
ACAGGAAGGAGAGCTTGTTTAATGAGGTTTGAACAGCCTGGCAGGGTTAAAGCGAAGAGTAGACTTGGATGGAGACTATAGATGGTAAAGTATTTCAAAGGTGTTAAAGACCCTAGCTGCAAAAAGCCATCCCTGAGCATGAAACAGAAGGTAAATAAACAACAGTCATAGGGAAAAAATGAGGGGAATGTCTTCTGGGTTCGTGTGAGGTGGGTACCAGCAGCTCCCCCTCCCGCAGAAGGGCTCCGATCTCCCTGTCGCACGTGCGGGAGAGCGGTGCTGCAGGCGCTGCTTTTGACACTGCGCTTTTTCAGGGAATATATTCCTTTTCCATACACAAGGTGCATTGTGACATCTGAGCCAGCAATTAAACGACATTCCTTAAACCCTGCCTGTCCCCCAAGCAGATGTTTTATACCAATTCCATTATTGTCTTTGTTCCTCTCCCAGAAGAGTGGGAAGTTTGGGGGCTGGTAGTGGAGCTTCTGTCTTTGTGTGGCAATGAGGACTATACCGTGGGAGAGCACAGCCATGGTCACCGGGTGAAGTTGATTGAGGCGAATGCAGTTAGATCTTTGGGTTCTGGAAGAGATAGGGCTAAATTGGATCCCTCAGTACAATATGTTCGGTGTGTTCAGATGCTCCCTTTCTTAACACTTTAAAGTCATATTGCAAAACTGAAGGAAATCCACTGGAAAAAAAGGCAGCCTCCGGTTCTTGAGGGATGACTAAGACGACTGGTAAGAAATTATAGCTGGAAGAGGTCAAGGTTACAAAACTTACAAATGTGATTATTTAACTAAATTTCCTGGGCGTACATTAAAAAAAAGGGGAAAAAAAAAAAAAGGAATGGAAGAGAGGACCCCTTGCTGGAGGGCAGACATAACTGGAGTGAGGCATTAAGTGAAATACAGAAATACAGCAATTTTCCTGAACTGGCCAGGATGCAGCATGAAATCACTCTTGACCTAGGGACTTTCCTGACTCTGTAGATGACAAACCCAAGACAAGCAAGAGCCATCAGCGTCCAAACTGGCACTGCTGCAGCTGCAACGGCCAGTGCCTGGAGCTTTGGGGGACGGTGGAAATCAGCTGTCCGGCGCTGTCATCTGCAGGGGCCATCCCCTCTGCTCGAATGGAGACCATTGCCCCAGCAGCCATCTGAACTCACGTTCGCATTTTTAATGCTTCTCATCTTTCTGCAGAAAGGATATCTGGGGCAATAAAGCTCAGCCTCCAACTCCAAGTGAGGAAAAACATGGCCCTTTCAACCAAAATCCCCGAAAACTTATGTCGTTAATTGTTCTTGCACGGCTGTTAATTATTTAAAGACACATTGTGCCCATAATAGCATAGAACGGAGGCTTATGGCCTTTGGTAATTTTCTCAATTTTTTGTCTAAAGAAGCACTCATAAAATGTTCTAGGTAACACTTCACACTTGCTGTAATAAGTTGATTGAATGGATGTCACATTTCTGTAGGTGGCCTCATTAACTTAATCCCTCAAAATAAAATGTTGTATCTCAAATGAGAAAGCCTGAGCTGAGAAAGCTCCTGCAGCTGGATGCTTTTGCTATTCACTGGGCTGGTCAGACAGAGCCCCCCAACCTGTCTGCACTTGGACTTTCTCTGCACCTTGATTTGTTGTTGGCAAAAAAGGGTATTTTCCACACCCGGACCCTCTCAGACAATTTCTGCTTCAGGACTCCTGAGCGCTCGGGGAAAGGTATTTATTTACGCTAGGCTGTCTGGTTGCACGGACCCAACCCTTACCCGAGCAAAGGAGACCTTTCCTTGGTTCCTCAGCAGCTCCTCCCAGGCGGCCAGCCACGGCCGGGCCAGCACCAGGTACCATTTGTCACCCGATTGTTTCTGTTGCAATTAACGTTAACGAAGCGCTCGTCACAGCTGCAGCACAACGCCGGCTGCGCCGGGTGCCCGCTGGTGCAGGCTGCTGCTCCGGCAGATAACGGGGGGACGGGCTCCGCCGTGGCCCCTGCCGCAGGCGAGGCAAGCAGCACTCTCCCGGCTGGATCTACGGATTTAGAAATTATCCCCTTTTCTCGCTTCTGGCCCACAGGTACCTTTGGCAGAGATGATTCCGTCTCTCAACAGGCAAAACAAAGGATTGCCAGCTGATGAAGAAATTAGCAGGAGTTGGGGGGGGAGTTCATGGGGCTGTTTGTTCACGTCTTTAATCTGGTCAGTGGACTTCATTATTCACTCTTTAGACAGCTTTAATTCCACCCCTAGAATTTCAGTGGGAACACAGCACAAAGAAAAAAAAAAAAACAAAAAAAAAAAAACCCAACTTGTTTTAAAATATTAGATTTTCCATGGAGGCCATGTGGCCTGGTATGATTACATTTTAAAGTGAGAGACAGAAAAGCTCCAGTCACAAAACCCAAAAAGGATACCTGTCATTTCTGAAAATTCAGCATTAAGTTTAGAAAAACACCCAGAATTTCTTACAAATTGTGCCCCTTTTTGTAAACCTCATCAGTGAGACAAATCTTATTTAATTGCTGAGTGGTTGCATTGCTAGAAATGATGGGCAGTCAGGAGACAGCGTGCCCTCGTCTGCAGAGACAGAGGATGACACCGGTCTGCTAAATCAGCTGTTATGGAAACATTTCTTATTTTGTTTACAGTAAGCGATTCATCATTTTGTTCTTCCACTTTGTTGTTCAATCACAGGTTCCATATTCACCCAGTCAAAGTTGTCTCACTCGTGTAAAAGGCACTACATCAAAGCTGACCTTCCGTTCAAGATTCTTTCAAGAGCCTTCGCACTCCGACTAGTGAAAGGTGTAAGTTAGCATATGCACAGGGGAGGTAGGCAGCTCTGCCTGACGGAAGGTAACCCACAGTGGCTGAGTAACTTCTCTGCGGTGTAAACAGTGCTATAATGCTCCAGCTTTTATTTTCAATGAAAGAAAAGCAGCATATATGAAAACCTGGGTTAGTCAATATTATCCTGCCTTACCCTTGAGCTTAGGTTTCCTTGCATGGAGGGAATTCCACAGGCAAAAACTTCTTTCAGCTTTGGAATTAGACCTGCTGTGCATTCCCTGCCTGCACGGGCAGCGATGCGTTTGCGGGCACATTTGGTGCCCGTCCTGCAGCCCCTGTGCTCAGCGCCGCCGACGGTGCCCAGCTCGGGGCCGAAGGAGACGCCGGTCCCACCGCCCCTCCGCGGCCGCGCGAGCGCAGTTGTACCTCTGCCTCGGCGGTTATCTGCCCCGTGGACTGCCTTTCAGCATCACTTTGTTATTAAAGTGTTATGCAGTTAAAATCTATTAACTCTTATCCCGATTTGTGTAAAGGTCTCCTAGGCTCCCCCTCCTCGGAGCCTCCCAGACCTGCTTGCTTTGTCCGTTTGGGCGAGCAGCGGACGGTGTTGTACCAAGCTCGTGACAAGCGTGCACGGCTGTAGGCTCACCCCTCCTCTCAGCGACACTTTCTGACCGCTTTCCTGGGCCGGGGGAGAAGGGACCCAAACTCCCCATCTCCTGCTCCCCAGGCAGGTGCCCGGAGCGCTGACTGCCGTGCATCTGCTGGTGGCACCTTGCATTCCTGCGCGACGTCCTGCGCGACCAGCAGGGTCCAGGCGTGCCTGGTGCGTGCTGCCTGCGGGAGTCGGACACCTGGTGCAAGCTGGCAGAGCAGCAATGCATGTGCATGTGTCCTGGTTTCAGCTTAGTTCGTTTTCTTCCTAGTAGCTGGCACAGTGCTGTGTTTGGGATTGAGGATGAGAACAACGCTGATAACGCGCTNTGTGTGGTGCTTGGTTGCCGATCGGGGTTAAACCACAACAGCGTGCACCCTCACAGCCGGGAGGCCAGGGCGAGCCCGGCAACCCCAGGGCCAGCAGCCGGAGAGGCTTTGTGAGGATCTTTGCGCAGTCAGCGCGTCCCACCTGAGGTCAGCCAAGCCTCCAGCCACCAGGCCTCCGGGCATCGATGGCAATTTGACGCATCCCTCCCCTTGTTTATCTGAGCGCAGGTACCTGGACACATATATTTTCGCAGTAACTGCCATCGATTCCGGCAATCGTTGGGCACCTAAATGATCTTAAATGCTGTCTGCCTGTGCCTCCCTTCTCGGTAAGCATAATGGTGATAAAAGCGCTTCCCCATCTCAGAAAGAAGCATTAAAGACTGTGAGGCACTCAGATGCTACCCTGATTATCTCTTTTTAGACAGACGAGCTGAAGAACAAACAGATACTGCCGATTACAAGTTTAATACATCCAAGTAATAGATGACCTTGCCTTTTTTACCATCTACACAGTTTAAGGACTAGTTGGTTCAATAATAAGACGCCCATAGTAAATATTTATGAAACATCACATCACATAAAAATTATAGGTTATTTAAATTTAATTTGCATTTATACTTTCAAATCAGGTTATTATATAGCAGAAATGTACTAAAATTAAATTCATAATGCACATTACAGCAATTTGAGCAAATTGTACCTTGAAGCTATTTGTATTTAAAATGCAGTCTGTGTGCTTCTTCAGTTTCCTGCAGCCTGTAAATAAATTTACAAAGCATTTTCAGTGACAGCCATAGTGTTCCAGTTGTAAATTGATGTAGTCTCAAACAAAGAACAATTACCACTTAAACAGATCCTGTGTTACACTAAATCTTAAAGCATTTCAATTCCCTGGCAAAACAAAAGGAAGTGATTTTTCTTTTCTCCTTAATCCACGGCAACAGTTCTTGTCAGGTGGAAAATACTTGTGCACTAACCCCTTGCCTGTTTGTCTTCAAAAACAACCAGCTTTCAAAGGGGTCAGACTGCAGGCGGGCTGGTGCAATAGCATGAGACCAACTTCCAAACTGACAGCACTGTAAATTGTGCAGCTTGGACCCATGTCTCCAGCAGCTGAGATTGGGTTAGTCACGAAAGCCTCCCCAGCAAACAGTTCCATCACAACACATTCCCTGCAAAGTTCAGGCTTCTCTGTTTCAGCCGCAATCCTGAGAAAAAAATAAATATATCTGTGTATGAGGCTGTGCAGCAGCTAATAGCTTAAATGGTTCAAAGAGCAAGAAACTATGCCACTTTGGAGGACATGCCTGGGAAAACCAATCCGATTGTCCTGGTTTCAGCTTAATNCAAAACGCACCTGATTGCGCAAACAAAACATATGCGCAGACTCCAGCACACACACACACGCGGGTTTACACACTTCTACAGATTCCAGCGCCTGAATGAAGAGTCACACAGCAAAAGCAGAACTGAAATTCCATGGCATTTCCAAAGGCTGAATCATGGCGTGGAGGGGAGCGGAGCCAGGGGCTGCCCGGGAGCAGCGGGAACAGGACGGGGCTCGGTCCGAGCTGGTGAAAGGGACCGTGTGCTGTCACCTAATGGGCCTGCGCTGGACCTCTGTGCCCAGCAGGTCCCACCTAGCTGGCCTTCCCAACTCCACCCCGGTTATCGCAGCAGGGTGCTTTCTCCATAATTTAGCTAAGCAGAATGTTTTTGTTTTTTTTTTTTTCCAAATTCCACTGTTTTGCACAGGTGGTTTCTTTTCTTTGTAATTCTCTATATATTTGACTGTGGAATGAAAATTTTCTTTTTAAGCATTTGGGAAAAAGCAAAGGAAATGTTATCCTGCTGTACAGCGGAATCCACTTTCTCTTACAAAAGCCATAGAAAGGGAAGAAAAACTTAAGAACTTGTCTTCAGAGGTGCAGATCAAAAATGTTGAAGATCTATATATATAGGGAAGCTCAGACAGGTTAGGGTTACGGAATGCCTCACGCTCTACTATCATCAGGTTTCCCCCCAAATAACCTACAGGTGAGGTGAAGAAAGCAGCTGATTTTCCTTGCAGCCGCCCGAGTGGGACGAGTCCCGTTTGCAGACTGGGAGCCCTCCAGGCGCCAGGCACCGGAGAGTCTCCTCGGGGCCGTGAAGGAGGTGCCAGGCTGGACACAAAGCGCCCGGCGGCTCCTCTGCCGCTGTCCGGACCAGGGCGGCTGGGACGGCTCGGGGTGCTCCGCTGCGATAGCCAAGCACGCGGCTACCCCACCGCCCCCCGCGAGGATGCAGCGTGAAGGATGGACACGCTGGAGCAGAATGAAGACAAAGTTTCGTCCTCAGCGGAAAGTGTGGGTGAATTCAAAGGACATTTTTTTTGTGTAGGACAATATTGATTTCAAAGTGACAGATCAAACATAAGCGTTTCCATTCACAATGACATTTATTTGAACATTTCATTTCAGATGTTGAAATGTTTCATTCTTAATTAGCATTTTTAGTTTTGCCATTTTAAATTCATTTCTTAAATTGTGTTTATTACACTTTTTTTCCGCTGGCTTTCTCTTCCCTTTGGAATGAAAGCCAACCTTGGACCACCAGCATTTCTTCCCACCGCAGGCTGCTTTTACATTTTAATACATTAAGCAGTCATATTTCTTGAGTCGTCAATCTTCTGTAATTATTTACTTTCCATTATTTTCTTCACTAATATTCTGACCTTTTTAAGAAGCTAAGTGCGAATTTTCAGAAGGTTAGCCCCCGTACTGACTGCTCACGCGGGAGCCCCAGCCTGCTCTGCACAGCCGCGGTGGGGGTGCTGTACATTTACCCTACACGCCTGACGTACCGGTTCCCCTCATAAACGAGGTACCAGCGGACGGCTGCCAGCGCGTGCCTCACCCCTTAACGCCTGAACGCTGCAGACATACAGCGACTTCAGCACTGAACGCATTTCTGAACAGCGAGACGTTTAATAACTTGGCAGTGATGCCCACCAGAGGAGTGTACCCAGAACAAGCTTGATTTGGTTAAACTTCTACTGCTTTTGCACCCCGAGATAGGGTGGCTGTAGGAATTTTTGCCATTGCAGTCATTTATGAGCAGCCTGACAGCCTACGCACGTGGTCGGTCCTACATTGCATGCAGCAGCAAAGCTGTGTCTCCTCAAGGATTTGAAGTCATTGTAGGAAAAGATTTTTTTT